>MJUU01006402.1:20610-35400 GCA_002080025.1 Modiolus philippinarum
CAAATACTGTTCTACAATTAACTGCAGTATATGGATACAAATACTGTTCTACAATTAACTGCAGTATACGGATACAAATACTGTTGTACAATTAACTGCAGTATACGGATACAAATACTGTTCTACAATTAACTGCAGTATATGGATACAAATACTGTTCTACAATTTACTGCAGTACCAATCGCTGCTTATTGTTCTGACATATTCAATATATAATGGGGATAATAACAAAATTACCGAAGACTGGTCAAGAGCCGAAGTCCATCAGACAAAGAGATAAATCAGGTGGAAATCATCGGCAAAATTGTCGACCGCAATGGTCCTGATTTTCAAAAGAAACGGTGGGTTAAGCCGGTTTTATGGCTAGCCAAACCTTCGCTTGCATTTCGGTAGTGTCTGGTAGTAACTCAACAGCAACTGAAACGTCGTAGACGGCTGAAAGAATTGTTCACCCCAGTATTACGTAAAGAAAGAATCTTGAATCAGAGTTCGGACCGAAACGTTATTTTTTTTCCATAAAGGACTATTAAAGAACCTTTTTAATGATCGCATGAGACGGGATTTCTTGAAGCCTTGATTAGCAAGGCGATCGCGGAGAAAACTACCGTATAAGTGGTTATTTTCTCGAGGACTTAATTTTCTCTTTATTCGCGACCATTGTGAAGTCGCGAAAATTGCATATCGCGAAATATAATTTACATAAATCTGTATACAGTGAATAATAAACAATCGCGAAAATTTGAGTCCCGCGAAAATAAAGTCCACCAATTTCGAAAGGAATCGCGAAATTTGCGTACCACGAAAATAACCACTTATACGGTATGTCTAATGAGAAAGCCTGTATAATTTGTGCTAACTCTCGCGTAACGAATCAGCTGTAAAGCACACACACCCCGTAAACTTTTGTCGTAAATTTTAGTACTGAGATGACCATTTTTCGTTCAATTCGAGATGTAAGTCCGAAAAAGATGTAGATCCGCTGGGTTCTTTCATTTCCTTTATCTCTAGTTCTGGCAGATATATTAATGGGGTCCGTTTAAGCAAAAGATGCATTACTGATGGAAGAAACATCATCAATATATCTATAAGTGAGATTGAAGGATCTAGCAACTTTTATTTAGCGGGTTTTCCATCGGAAAAATTCGGATATTTAAATGGTACTTTGATTTTGATTTTTGCTAATTTTTGTCAAAAATAACAGTTGTTGAACTTAGTCATTTTTACGTCAAATTTTTAACAATATGGTACCCCCTTTGTTCGGAGCTTATCTCCTTCAGTATTTGAGATAGGAAGTTTATATTTTGCAGATAAATTGTACATTTATCAAAGGTGTACATGGTACTTTGCTTTGATTTTTAATAATTTTTGTGAAAAATATCAGTTGTTGAACTTAGATATTTTTACGTCAAATTTTTAACAATAGAGTACCCCCTTTATCCGGAGCTAATCTCCTACAGTATTCAAGACAGGAAGTTTTTATTTTGCAGATCAATTGTACATATATCAAAGGTGTGCATGGTACTTTGATTTTGAATTTTGATTTTTTTGGTCAAAAATATCAGTTGTTGAACTTAGTCATTTTTACGTCAAATTTCTAACAATAGAGTACCCCCTTTATCCGAGGCAATTCTCCTACAGTATTTAAAACAGGAAGTTTTTATTTGGCAGATCAATTGTACATATATCAAAGGTGTACATGGTACTTTCATTTTGATTTTTGATAATTTTTGTCAAAAATATCAGTTGTTGAACTTAGTCATTTTTACGTCAATTTTTTTACAATAGGGTACCCGTTTTGTCCGAGGCAATTCTCCTACAATATTTAAAACAGGAAGTTTTTATTTTGCAAATCAATTGTACATATATAAAAAATGTGCATGGTACTTTGATTTTGATTTTTGATAATTTTTGTGAAAAATATCAGTTGTTGAACTTGGTCATTTTTACGTCAAATTTTTAGCAATAGGGTACCCCCTTTTGTCCGGAGCAAATCTCCTACAGTATTTGAGCCAGGAAGTTTTTATTTTGCAGATCAATTATACATATATCAAAGGTGTGCATGGAATGTTAATTTTGATTTTTGACAATTTATACTTAAAATATCAGTTGTTGAACTAAGTCATTTTTACATTAAATTTACGTCAGATGTCTGCCAACAGGGTACCCCCTTTGTCCAGAGCAAATCTTCTACAGTTTCCAAGACAGAAAGTTTTTTATGCATATCAGTTACATATATATATCAAAGGTGTGCATGATACTTCGATTTTGATTTTTGATGAATTATGCCAAAATCACCAGTTGTTGAATTTGGTCATTTTTAGGTCAAATATTTACCAATAGGGTGTCCCATTTGTTCAGAACAAATCTCCTACAGTTAAAAAGACGGGAAGTTTTTATAATGCAGATAATTTGTACCCGTATTAGAGGTGTGCACAGTACTTTTATTTTCCTTCTTGATTAAAATCCAACTTTCAGAAATAGGCTACTTTGGTGAAAGGTTTAATATTGAAAATTAATGAAAATTATAAGTACATTTCAAATATGCAGAGTCAACCCATTTGTAAGATATACTGTCCATGTAAAAGAAAACCCGGTTTGCTGTCACATTGACAGCTTTCCTCTTGTTTTATGATCTGGTACGAGTCTCTGAAGAAATTCAGTCTCGTAAGAATATAAAAACAGGTCTGCGAGTAGAAGTGCATAATTAGTGACCATTGGTATGACAACTTGCTGTTGATTTATAGCACCTCTAAATGTGACAAATATATTATCAATTTGAAAATCAAGCATACTTAACACTTGTTTTCCATCGTTTTAAATTGGTTTTTGAAAAAATTGTGGATTTATAACCTTGAATCTGCAAAGGCTTTTGGAATGATACTTTTTTTGATTCGTGATTTTAGTTTATCATAAGGAAGTGTGGTAAACAGTGTGGAAAAATCAAATGTTTTGAGATAATGTATTTGAGAATATTAACGGGATTTAAGATATTCCAATAAAGCTTTCGATTTTTTAAGCATCCACATGTGATTTATGTCACTTAGGGATGGATAGTTTCACAGTATGCTTGATGCCAGTCTTTGACTGCAGATAAAATCTTAGTTCAATTGATAATTCAGTTGTTGAGCAAGACTCAGATTCAGATAAAGAGTGGAAAATATTTTTAACAAAATAAAAATGGGGGTGATAGTATTACTACATTAGTGATAAATCTCCTTCACGACTTCATCACTTTTGAAAATGGTGTTTTAACGATCACAAAATATGGTTCACGCAACGATAAGTCAAAACGCGACAAAATTAAGATGTGTGTGATTAATTAAGAGATCCGTAACAGTTGGTTGCAGCTTAAATATGCTTCAGTAGGCATATATAGAGAATTTTGTCAAGTTATTGGTAAGCGGTACTTCCGCGTTCAAAGATTATATATACGTCTTTGTAGAACACAGGATATCACTCATTGATATATTGATTTATGATTTAATCTCATTGATGGAAATCTGAATCCACCTGATAGCGTTAGATCATTTCGACTTTTAAAATTATCTCCTAAAACATTGATAAGTATTTTGAGCAAATAAGGGATTTAATAAATTCCCTTCCAGAACCGATCGAACTATCGGTACTTCACCCAAAATATTCCAAACACTCCGCCCATGTAGTACTGTCCGCATACAATAACATTTACAACTTTTTTTCCGCCAATCCGCAATGGACAGTGGATCATTTTTAAAGTCCAAAGAGGACCACAACCATTTAGGGAAACTTTTTTTCATCATTCTTGAATTTTAAGTTCAAAAAATGGTTTCACGAAATAGATGTAAATATTTGTCAATCCGTACTTTTATTTTTCAGTAATTTCCAAGGTGTATTCAGTCAAATTGTACACACAATTCTAATATGGTAATTTTAAACATGACCTATCACCTTAGCAAGCAACAACAACTTATAAAGATATATGAAAATTGCTGTTTGGCCTTCTAATGTCTATATTTAATAAGAATACTGTATTAATATTTACGAAATGTTAGAAAATGGATAACAGGAAACACCTACAATGGCTGAAAATTATAATTACATGCAACAATTTGCAAGGGAACTACACAAGAAAAACACGTATAAGACAAAAGACAAACGTACACAACGATAGGAACTCAGGACAGCCGGACTTGGTACCAGCAGTAGCAAAAGCCAGCGGTAGGGTTAAACCGATTAATGGGTACCCAAATCTCCCCTTTATCTGTCCCGTTTCCCTATAGTATAAAAACATACGAATAAAACCCAATACAGGTAGACTACTAACTCCATGACCACAATCTTGAAAGGACAGAAAAAGACAATACGTAATTTTGAAAGATGGGTCAATCGGTGCTCGCCGCTAAACTGCCGGCTAGCTCAAGGAGTCTTGTCTGCTGGTAGAACACTGTCGCACTACGGAAGAAAAATCAAACTCAAAACTTCCCGAAGGGTTTGGTCAAGAATCATCATAAATTTCAGTAAACATCGGCAGTATCAGTGAAAGGTCAGTATGTGTGCAAAATTTTCAGGTCACTAGGTCTCAAAGCTAATTTAACGGATGCAAGCAGAATATCTTGCCAATATCCTCTATATCGTAAAGAATGTAAGTTACGTCCAAGCTTTTCCGGATTTTTAATCAATTTCTGGCATTTCTTAACAACATTTCCGTAAAATTGAGGACTCGAAATGCCAATAGTAATAAGCTGTTTACGAGTATTGCCATATTTAGATATAACATGTTCATATCTATTACAAAACTTCTTAAATGTATTCAACAACTTCCCTGTTGTAAAAGTTTGGCTGTGATAGTACGGTTACGTTCATTGAAATCATCGAGAGTAGAACAAACTCGTGCGAATTGAACCAGTTGAGAAATATACACCCCGTAGTATGGAGCAAGGGGAATGTCGCCGTCAAGAAAAGGGAAATTAGTAATATTGTGGAGCAACTGAAGTCAAATTCTTAAGATTTTAATCAACCCACCTAACATCAGGCTATATTAAACATCATTCAAAAGGTAATTTTGTTGTCTATCCATTTTTACCGTTCGTCAAATTGGGAAGTAGTCACGATTTTTTAAATGAAGGTCAAAGGTCAAACATCTGAAATTCTCGTCAGCTCATTTCAGTCACATTTCAATCAATAATTTCATCTCGGAGTTAAAAAATTGAGTTAAATGATTATAAATGTGTACAATAATATGTTTATGAACCATTGATAACAATTTAGAACATTTTTTACATAAAGCGGTCCACAAGGTACGAATTTATGAACGAGGTCCAACAATACGACTTGCCATCTATATAAGCAGTTTGTGAAATGACCTTGACCTTTTGAACTTTGAAATTAACATAAATTCCCACGACAGACTTTATAGATGTTTTAAGTCAAATGAAACCGAGACTTTATTGGTCATTTTTCTAACAACTTAACTCATTATTGACCATAAATTTGGCTTAAAAAGCTCAGAATTACGAACTTGCATACAAAAAAGTAATTTCTTGTTAATTATGTCGTCGGTAGCCTACAAACCACGAAAAGATCACAGACAATATGGCAGGAAGTTTTTTTAGTTTTAATAAATACATTTATATATATATTTGGGGGATTTTTAGTACTTTTCATATTTTTTTTCTATATTTCTTCACGTTTTGTAAAATATTTTTTGAAATTAAGTTTTCTTTAGTTCATAGAAATAAACATACATACATGAAGCCCATTTAAAAAAAACAAACAATATATTTCTTGTTTTTTATAATAATTATTTTTTTTTATTGTAAA
The DNA here is from genome assembly GCA_002080025.1 of Modiolus philippinarum. Lineage (NCBI taxonomy): Eukaryota > Metazoa > Mollusca > Bivalvia > Mytilida > Modiolidae > Modiolus > Modiolus philippinarum. Next base: position 26,410 of record MJUU01006402.1, read on the forward strand.
TCATGTATTTTCTATTGGAGAAAAAGTAACATGTACACTTTCCAACGCATTCGACTCGTCATTCTACCGTTCATAGATCATCATTACTACTTTGTGTACTATACAAGTTTTCCATATCATTCCAATTCATAGTCATTGTCATTAACAAAAGGTTTTCACAAACTTCGGTACCTTGACAAGGTCAAAATTCTGTGCAACTCAAGTTCTGGTCATAACACATGCATGACTTGCTATTTAAGTTTCTACCTTTACATTTTCGGATTAAATCTTGCAAAAAATCAGAAGTTATTTTCCTGGTGAACAATACTTGTGCAGGACCTTAAGTTTTTTATCGCCGCCCGTAGATATACGTTGAGCTAATAGATGTTTGGCAATGTGGCTACACATCAATATTTGTCTCTGAATAAACATACTAAGCACATACTGAATAACGGCTGTTTCGCTTGGTGGGAGTGAAAACAAGCTAAACTTCTCGCAGGTAGCAAGCTTAGCTCTTATGTGGAAAGAAGCAAAACTGGATGTCAAGACACATTGCCAAACCAACTTTCTGCTTACCGTATATCTATTGGTGGCGGAAAGGAGCTTAAGGTCCTCAACCAGTATTGTTCAAGAGGAAAATGTATGTTGATTTTCTGCAAGATTTAATCTGCATATGTAAAGATAGAAACTTAGGTAGCAAACAACGTCATTCGAACACTGAAGGAACAAGATTATGGTTGTTACAAAAATCAAAGTCCAGATAGATTACAAAAAAATAGAGACACGAAACGTCTACAAATCACAACATTCAGAACCAAGGCACTTATATAGTGTGAATTACTATAAAGACCGAGAGTGACATCAGGTGCTTCAAAAGGTAAGGCATGTCCCTGTCCCGCTGACGACACCGGTAACACGATCATTAGGAATTTAATTTTTTTTAAAGATATGTGTTCTGGCAGATTAGTACATGTTATTTTCTAACCCTTATACGAAATAAATTAAAAATCCATAGTACAATGTATGTGTTACTTCTCTATAAATCCCCAAACAGTACGAAGGTAAAAATTTGAAAAGCTCTTGAAAATTACTATAGTTTTTTAAATATTAACAAGGACAAATCGGTGCCACAAACTTCACTTACGGAGACTAATCTAAAATGTAACAGTATGAGATACAAATAATACCTAAAACAAAATCACCAACACTGTGAAGTCCCATAAAAACAAAGAGTGACAACGGTTGCTTCGGAACAGTAAGCAAGTCCTACTCGCCAGCAGCACCCGTAACACTATCAGCGAGTCAATCCAGTGTCAAATCAAATCAGTACGTGGAATCTAGCAAAAGATGTCCGTTTTTTTTTTATCTTGGACACCGACACATAATATCTTTCAGAGATGTCACGATGAAGGCCACAGAATTTCTGGAGGTATGAAAGTAACAAAAAAATCCCTGACTCAGCAGCTTTTGGTAGAGTGTTTCTGCTCTTTTAAAAAATTCACTGTATAAATACCAAAACGCATGAATTTCAGAAAAAAACAGTGAATTGCATTACACTGTACACGTGTATGAAGGGGTAACCTATCATCAGCAGCATTTGAATCGAATAATATAAAAAGCCGTAATCCAAGACATAGATAAAAGTACTCATAACAAGAACCTCTTTAACGAAAATGAATATATAGTAGACCAATTCCATTACCAATTATACCTACCGAGTGCAATACACGGAATAAAGCCTCAATATTTTAAGGGGTAAGAATTTTGATAGAAGGCAGTAAAGATATAAAACGCTATGTGATAAAGTTTCATATCAGACGAGTCTGACTACTGGGCTGATGAATACCCTTGGGGACCTCTAATCCACCAGCAGTTAAACCGACTCAGTGGTTTCCAAATACAAAAATACAAAAGTTGCAGAATAACAGAGAATTTCGTTATGCTGTACACGTGTTTCAAGGACTAACCACTCATAAGCAGCATCTTAATCGAATAATATGGAAAGCCAACTACATGCTCGACAGTAACGAATCAGCTGTGGAATGTACACTCCATACGTTTGAGATGCATGTAGATTGCTGCCTAGAAAGGGAAAGGTCACAATTGTGAAGTTATAGTCTCCACGTCTGTCATATAACCTAGATTTCAAACGTACATCTTCATCAATGTGCAACTAAACTTTAATGTAAGACAGTAGGATATTCTGAGATTTTACGTCAATTTAGGGTTAATTATGGCCGTAATTGTAAGATTTATGACCAATGAACTCTTGGTATCATTTGACTAAAACATCTATAAAGTATGTCGTTAACTTTTAAACTTGTAAATCTCAAAGGTCAAAAGGTCAAGGTCACTTCACAAACTGTTTATGCAGAGAGCAAGTCATGTTTTTGGACCAAGGTCATAAATTCACTCCCTTTATCGCATTATGTAGAAAGGTAATCAAGATTGTTATCAATGATCCATGAAGAAATGTATAACCATTATAGTTAATTTTTCAATTTCACGTTGAAATTAATGACTGAAAAGTCACTGAAATGAGCTAAGAAGAATTTTCAAAGTTTGACCTTTGACCTTCATTAAAAAGAATCGTGACCACTTTCACATTTGATGAACGGTAAAAACGGATAGAGAACAAAATGACCTTTCGAATGATGTATAATATAGCCTGATGTTAGGTTGGTTGATTAAAATCCTAAACTAGACGCCTTTTTGAAATCCGTTGCTCCACTAATAGTGAAATCAAAATCACCCCTTTTATCATATATTTTGGTTTTGATTTTACCAGAGTCAATAATGATAGTCAGATCCAGAAAAGGGCAACATTTGGAATCATTGTTAGCTTTATTTAATTTTAGTTGTTGTGGATAAATAATGTCTACATAATCACATGTCCAGGAACAATGATTATTATAGGTTATATTAGAGAAGAATCCTTGCTTCTTGTTAGAGCAAATGACCTGCAGACCAGAAAATTTAAAAGACCATTTAATAAGTTGTCCAAACTTGGATTTAATCAAATTGTGTGGAAGGGTAGTATAAAGTGTAGAAAAATCATAACATAGATGAGACTGGTCTTTGAATAGATTGTAGTTTATCAAAAACTTCAATAGAATTTTTTCACTACAAAAGTAATTTACACCAGAGTTTTGATAAGCTTTTTCACAGTATTTAATAACCAACTCCTTTATACAAGTAAGTGAACTAATTAAATGGATGGATAAATTGGTAGTAGAACACTTACTAGATGCTGAAATAAAACGATGTTTGAAGGGATTTTTGTGAAGCTTCGGAACCCAGTACATGGTAGGTAAGATATTATCTTTAGGTGGAACTTAATGTTGTTTGGTTAACGTTTTTTCGTCCCAATTGGTATGTTTGAAAGTGTCTGAGTTGTCCAGTTCGTTTTGTTGGACATCGATGTAGTATTTCTTTCAGACAATAGCAACGTTGTTAGAAGCCTTGTCAACAGGTACAAAAACATATTTTTTACCAAGATCCTTCAGTTTAGACTTAATTCTATTTACAGACAGCTCAGGAGGTGGCTCAACATAATTATCTTTATAAAAATTTATTCTGTTGGTGACCTTGTAATAATTTTTTCTTTAAACAAATTTAGAGCATGCTTGTCTGCACTTTCTCGTTTGCACCATTTTTTACAATAGTTGGTTACAGCGTCATTAATTATATAAAAACATGCTTGCCAGTTTATTTTTGAAGGCGGGCGATATTTAGGCCCTTTTCTAAAGAATTGTCTGACTTCCTTATCTACAATGTTAAGATTGCCCGTTAATATATGTCCACAAGGGTCCGATATGGTGACTTGGAACAGTCTCAGTTGCTAGGGTAGTTCTTCTCGAAATTAGCATCACAGGTTATAGAGGAGTAATTGAAAAAAAAAGTTTCTAGTAGGTTTTTTTATAACAAAAGGAAATGACGGGCATGTCCTGGTTGTCAAAATAGACGGGTACAAGCTTTTGAATATCTGGGTCAAGAAAAATACCTGCAATATCAATTAGGTCAATTCCTTTATTAATGTATTTAATTTTCAAAAACTGTTTTACGTGCTCATCGGGTTTATCGATTCTCGGATAAAGCCAATGAAAGCAGAAAGCATTAATAATTTTGGAACATTCATAAAGCGGACTATTAACAGAAATATTATCACACTTCAAAGATATTTTATAAAGTTGTGTTACAGGAATTGAACAAAGTTTAGTGAACAAACCATGCCGCCCATTGTCTTTGAAAACAGTATATAGATCTTTTATATTTACTATATTTTTACGTTTGCTTTTGATGTTATAATCCACTCTTCGACCATGTGACCTGCGATGGCGTCATTTCGGAGAAGAAATTCCCATGATGCCAATAGAAGCACACCGAGAAATCTTTCCCTGACCCATGATGTTGTCATTCAACACTAGCGGATAAGCTGTCTGAAGTTTTTTGATCCAAGATAGTTTGCATTCTCTTCTAGAACTTACAAATTCTCTCTTTGATTGATCATGGGATTTTTCTAAAACTTCTAACGGTTGTATATTGATATATGTTTTATCATGATTATAGATAGAACAGTGTTGGTAGATATATGATCTAAACTTTTTTGGGGGAACGAATACGATACAAATCTTTATTTGATAAAATTAAATTTTTCAAGGCATAATTTGAATGGATATCAAAATTAATATGGTGTCACTTAATAAGAGTTGCTTTCCTTCAAGTATTTGACATAATTTGGTGAAAAAAAAGTTGAAACTAGAGGCTTAGAGACTGACCCTGTATCGCTCACCTGACAAAATGCTTCTATGCCATGCATGACCGAAAATGATGTTTTTCCCATTGGGGTCTAATGTTTAGCCTAGTTCTCTATTAGCACCCGTGTTTTTTGTCTGATCCTATTGAAATGAGTAATTTTTGCAAAGGACCTTCTATGGGCTTAGATAAATTTGCTTGAATAGTTTCAGAGATGATGAAAAGGATAGTTTTCTCATGCGAGGCTCTAATATTAAACTATGTTCTGCACTGGAGGCCATGTTTTTGTCGCATCAAAATGAAATGAGGAATTTTTGTAAAGTACCTTCCGTACATCATTCCTGTAAAGTTTGGTTGACTTTGTTTCAGTGGTTTCAGATGAGAAGATGAAAATGTTATTTTCCCATAGGGTCCAATGTTAAAACTATGTTCCGTGCTGGCAGCAAAGTTTCTAATCAGATAAATAAATGCGGCACTTACCTCGGTTCATATTGATCTCTTTGTAAGACGAAAATGGATGTCTTTGCATCTTAAAGACCAAACCAACTAATCATTTCTACTGTTGATTTTTTCATGACACTTAGCATAATCATTCTTCAAGGTATTTGGGACAATTTTCAAGAATAAAAAATATAGGTCACCGAATTCGTTTTTGTTGCTATAGCGCCATGAAAAGTAGCTTAATTCGGAAGATGGAGAAATGAGAGGGTTAACTTCAAACCCTTGCCATTTCGGCAATAAAAGTTGAAATTGCAAACGGATTTCTGTATTATACTCCAGGAAGTCTATATATTTCAATTCTTTTAAAGAACAAACTTTTGAATGGAAGAGTGATAATTATTTTAACGCTTAATTACTTTCCCGCGCAAAATGTTAGACATTTTTGTTATCTTTTCTATCAAATTGTGAAAATTCTGCTGTTGATTTTTTCCTCATATTTTCATGCATGTTAGGTTGTTTGTATTAATTAGAAAAAGGCAATAAAAACAATAGGTCACCGAACTCATAATAAAGATATAATGGAATATAACGACAAAAAATGGCTTTTTTCGACCACACGTCGTTTGATTTTTTCTTCCAATGAAGATGACGTCACAGTAAAAGACGTCGTAAGTAAGAGTATCGATAATGAACACCGAAGCAATAATCTGAAAATCAATTTGTACGGCAGTGTACTTTATGGACACTTTCTTATTAATAAGCGTGATTTGAAGGTGAAAAAAAGAAAAAGAAGGTGTAACATAACCTTTTTACTTTTTTTTTGTTTCAAACATTTTCCTGTGTTGTCCTGGATATTCTTTTGTAATCTTCATGGGAATACTCAAGATGTATATAAGCGGTTGAATCAACTATTTTATTCCGCAGGAATTCGGGATTTACCACCCCTTTATCAGGATTCCAGATTAAAAAAATGAAAATATTGGTTTCCCTTCCCGCTAAGAAAAAATATTTTGAGCAAACAAATTTTGCTCTCATTGAAAAGCCAAAGAACCAGACTTTAATATTGGACTTTCAAATTAGGGGCTTTTGTGTAGAAGGAGGTTGGAAGGGATCTTTTATCCTTTAACTCCTCCCCCGCTTTTTTCAGTTAAAGCCATAGTAAAAGTTCATATTAGTTCTTATAAGTACTAAGATTGTTTCAAATAAGCATCGATCAACTTAACGGTATTGGCTATGAAATAGACAACCCGAAAAACTTACTGTAAATTTTTTTTCAAAGTATGATGAATCAATCTAAATTAAACAATAAAACCAAGACCAAAACATTTATTCTTAATTACTAACATTCTAAAATAATATAAAAATTTTTAAATTTTGAAGGGCTTTCGAGAAATCCAGAAATATTATAATGTTCGGAATCAATTCCCGTCAATCTGAAAACATGTGACAGCTAAAATTCTGACAGTATTTGTAACGGAGGTTGATTTAAACATATTTCTTTTGCTCAAAAATGAAAAAGCGATCACACACAAGTTATTTTAACTTATAAAAGCCTTATCCCATATACAATATAATGGGCTTTCGAGATAAGCTCCATAAAAAATGTCCAAGGACACACGGACTAATGGACGGATAAGGCGATACCAATGTACATTAACTTCGTTTTTGGGGTGTAATAATATATGTTATATTTGCTTCAAAATTACAGACATAGAAACCTTTTGGGTTATGGCAATATAAATATATACATGTTTTAAACAAAAACATAATGAAATAAACAAATATAAGGAAGATATAGTTATATCAGCTAATGGTTTCCTTTCTTAAGTCCTGATGACTGTCTAATAATAAAGAAAGGCGGTCATAAAGAATTGTAAGATCCATATAAAAATTCCCAGGCCCCTTCCGAAAATAAAATGTTGTGCTTTTTACTTGTTAATTTTGTGTCAAATACAGTTATTTTTGTCATTTGTTCACACTAAAAAAATCGGTGCAAATGTCATACGCTTCTGCATACGGCACATTCGAAACCATACCAGTTGTCAAGTACTCCGGTTAACATTTTTTATGTTTTGTTTTTTGTTTTTGTATTTTATGAGAGGACATGGAGTAAATGAACATGAGACTATAGGGGGAAGGTTTGGACCCAATAAAACTAGTTTAACCCCGCCGCAGCAGGTTTGCGCCTGTCCAAGTCAATATATTAAGCCTTTGTGTGTCTTGTCTGTTTTCTAATTAAGTTTACTTTATGTCTATAGGAGTCTAGGATGATGTTTATTTCGCTGAACTTGATTACTCTTTATTTAGGGGCCGACTCCGACTTGCCGTTGGGTGTGGGGTTTCCTCGCCTTTCATTGAGGATCTTATGGTGGNGGCACATTCGAAACCATACCAGTTGTCAAGTACTCCGGTTAACATTTTTTATGTTTTGTTTTTTGTTTTTGTATTTTATGAGAGGACATGGAGTAAATGAACATGAGACTATAACACATATGTGAACTCCAACTGCAATAATTTTTATGAGCTGTATGGCCATTTCGGGAATTTATTCCTAATCAGCAGCACTAGAACCCAAACAAAGGAAATCCATTATTATAAAAAAAATGTTCAACATGCATAACACATGTTAGTTTTTTTTTATTCTGTTTTGGTTTGTACGGGTTTTCAGCAGTATTTCAGCTATATCGCGACGGTCTAACCAACGTTACCAACGTAGTTAGTGTATGTCACTCTGCTGATCTTCCACACGGTGCGACGTCATAGACGTCTTACAGAACAATGACAATGCGCTGTGGTTTAGTCTTTAAGGCGAAGTGTACGTAATTCAACGCCTCTAGCGGATTTCGGGAATAATAACGTGCGTCGTTAGTAACGTCATGAAGGAAAAATGGACGGCGTCGAATGTTACCGAGATCAATGTTATCGTGAAGGGTCTATTGACTTGAATTTTTTTTTAAATAGAAACGTATAAAAGGTCAGTCCATGTATTTTTGAAATTGTCCAGACAGTATAATAAGACCGGTGAAAGATTTTGGAACTGTTAGTGTTGTTATATACTTTGAAATGTCAGGTTCCTTACGGTGTTATACAGTATAGTATTGGTCCCCGAGTGTATTCACCAGCCCGGTAGTCAGTACTTCGGTACTGACCCGAAAGCCGATTCTATTTGGAACATTACAATATCTAAATTTTTGTAAATTTTGTTGAAAACTATAAGGAGTATCTCCCTCGTGCAAAGCCCTGTCCTTAGCTGATTTTGGCTTTACCTTTAGATCATATTGGTTATTTGTTCTCTATCAGTTTTTTAAACATCTTTGAGTTTATGGTCTTCCAAACATTTAGATTTTATCTGCACTGAAGAGACATAAGTTGTCGAAATGTGCATAAGCAGAAACTAAATTCAGAGTAACTTCGGTATTTAATTAATTGGTCGATACAGATAGACACGAGGGAGAACAACACATATTCATTATATTGTGCATAATTTTCAATAAGCAGTTGTAATAAAAGTCTTTGTTACTTTTAGCCGACTTTGAATCCTTCTCATCTAAAATTCAAAAAGGTTTGAGGAAATAAAAAAAAACGCAAATATAAACAAGAGAAATAAAAGAAAAAAATGGATGTATCAATAAATATCGAAATTACCGTAAATTAAGTACCAAAATTACTGTAATTCTAATGCCGAAGTTATTGTAAAGTCAGTTCGGAAATTACTGTAAATATCGGGTATTACGGTTTAAATTAAACCGTCCTATAATTTAAGTACCATATATAGTTTTTGAAAATTATGTACCGAAGTTTCTGTAAATTCAGCAT
>MJUU01006403.1:0-22966 GCA_002080025.1 Modiolus philippinarum
ATATCACAGCGATAATGGAAGATATTTAAGTTTTTTGCTGGATATCGCAGATATTCTTAAAAATATTTGTATTTTCTTTGAAATATAATAGCGATAATTGCCGATATTTCTGATATTTTTTGAAATGTCACACAATAATGGAAGATATTTGCTTGTTTTGCTGGATATCGCTGATATTCTGAAAGATATTTCTTGTTTATATATCATATTAACAATAGCCGATATTTCTGATATTCGCTGATATCTTTTTAAATAATATTACGATAATTGAATATATTTACCTTATTTGCTGGATATCGCTGACATTCTTAAAGATATTTCTATTTTCTTTGAAATATCATAGTAATAATTGCCGAGATTTCTGATATTGGCTGATAATTTTTTGAAATATCTTAGCGATAATGGAGGACATTTATTATTTTTTTGCTGGATATTGCTGATATTCTTAAAGGCATTTCTGTTTTTTTAAAATCATAGCAATAACTCAGGATAATTCAATTATTTACTGATATTTTTTTCAAAAATTATTACGATAATTGAAGATATCGCTGATATTCTTAATAACCGATATTTCTGATATTTGTAGCGATGTCTCAAAATATTTATGTTTTCTTGCTGGATATCGCTGATATTCTGAAAGATATTTCTATTTTCTTTGAAATATTATAGCGATAATTGCCGATATTTCTGATATTTTTTGAAATATCACAGCAATAATGGAGGATATTTACTTGTTTTGCTGAATACCGCTGATATTCTGAAAGCTATTTCTATTTTACTATATATCATTCCGATAATTGCCTATATTTCTGATATTCGCTGATATCTTTCTAAATATTATTACGATATTTGAATATATTTCTCCTACTTGCTGGACATCGCTGATATTCTTAAAGATATTTCTATTTTCTTTGAAATATCATAGCGATAATTGCCGATATTTCCGATATTGGCTGATATTTTTTTTTGAAATATCATAGCGATAATGAAAGATATTTATTTTTTTGCTGGATATCGCTGATATTCTTTAAGATATTTCTGTTTTTTTTTTAATCATAGCAATAATTGAGGATAATTCAATTATTTGCTGATATTTTTTTGAAAAATCATTACGAGAATTGAATATATCGCTGATATTCTTAATAACCGATATTTCTGATATTTGTTTGAAATATCACAGCGATGACTGAAAATATTTATGTTTTCTTGCTGGATATCCCTGATATTCTGAAAGATATTTCTCTTTTTGAAATATCATAGCGATAATTGCCGATATTTCTGATATTTTTTTTTAATATCACACAATAATGGAAGATATTTGCTTGTTTTGCTGGATATCGCTGATATTCTGAAATATATTTCTTTTTTATATACCATAGCGATAATGGGCGATATATCTGATATTCGCTGATATCTTTCTAAATATTATTACGATAATTGAATATTTTTCTCTCATTTGTTGGACATCGCTGATACTCTTAAAGTTATTTCTATTTTATTTGAAATATCAGAGCGATAATTGCCGATATTTCTGATATTGCCTGATATTTTTTTTTGAAATATTATAGCGATAATGCAAAACATTTATTATTTTTTTGCTGGATATCTCTGATATTCTTAAAGATATTTCTGTTTTTTTTTTAAATCATAGCAATAACTAAGGATAATTCAATTATTTGCTGATATTTTTTCAAAAATCATTACGATAATTGAAGATATCGCTGATATTCTTAATAACCGATATTTCTGATATTTGCTTGAAATATCACAGCGATGACTGAAAACTTTTATGTTTTCTTGCTGGATATCGCTGATATTCTGAAAGATATTTCTCTTTTTTAAATATCATAGCGATAGTTGCCGATAATTCTGCTATTCGCTGTTATCTTTTTTAATATTATTACGATAATTGAACATATTTCTCTTATTTTCTCGATATCGCTGATATTCTTAAAGATATTTCTATTTTCTTTGAAATATTATAGCGATAATTGCCGATATTTCTGATATTGGCTGATTTTTTTAAATATCACAGCGATAATGGAAGATATTTAAGTTTTTTTCTGGATATCGCTGATATTCTTAAAAATATTTTTATTTTCTTTGAAATATAATAGCGATAATTGCCGATATTTCTGATATTTTTTGAAATATCACACAATAATTGAATATATTTGCCTGTTTTGCTGGATATCGCTGATATTCTGAAAGATATTTCTTTTTACATATCATATCAACAATAGCCGATATTTCTGATATTCGCTGATATCTTTGTAAATAATATTACGATAATTGAATATATTTACCTTATTTGCTCGATATCGCTGATATTCTTAAAGATATTTCTATTTTCTTTGAAATATCATAGTAATAATTGCCGATATTTCTGATATTGGCTGATATTTTTTTTTAAATATCTTAGCGATAATGGAGGACATTTATTAATTTTTGCTGAATATTGCTGATATTCTTAAAGACATTTCTGTTTTTTTTAAATCATAGCAATAATTGAGGATAATTCAATTATTTACTGATATTTTTTTCAAAAACCATTTAAATCATAGCAATAATTGAGGATAATTCAATTATTTACTGATATTTTTTCAAAAACCATTACGATAATCGAAGATATCGCTGATATTCTTAATAAACGATATTTCTGATATTTGTTTGAAATATCACAGCGATGTCTGAAAATATTTATGTTTTCTTGCTGGATATCGCTGATATTCTGAAAGATATTTCTATTTTCTTTGAAATATTATAGCGATAATTGCCGATATTTCTGATATTGGCTGATGATTTTTTTTTTGAAATATCACAGCGATAATGGAAGATATTTATGTTTTTTGCTGGCTATCGCTGATATTCATAAAATATTTTTATTTTCTTTGAAATATCATAGCGATAATTGCCGATATTTCTGATATTTTTTGAAATATCACAGCAATAATGGAGGATATTTACTTATTTTGCTGAATACCGCTGACATTCTGAAAGATATTTCTATTTTACTATATATCATTCCGATAATTGCCTATATTTCTGATATTCGCTGATATCTTTCTAAATATTATTACGATATTTAAATATATTTCTCCTACTTGCTGGACATCGCTGATATTCTTAAAGATATTTCTATTTTCTTTGAAATATCATAGCGATAATTGCCGATATTTCTGATATTGGCTGATAATTTTTTTTGAAATATCATAGCGATAATGGAAGATATTTATTTTTTTGCTGGATATCGCTGATATTCTTAAAGATATTTCTGTTTTATATATCATAGCGATAATGGACGATATTTCTGATATTTTTTTAAATATCACACAAAAATGGAAGATATTTGCTTGTTTTGATGGATATCGCTGATATTCTGAAAGATATTTCTTTTTTATATATCATAGCGATAATGGACGATATATCTGATATTCGATGATATCTTTCTAAATATTATTACGATAATTGAATATATTTCTCTCATTTGTTGGACATCGCTGATACTCTTAAAGATATTTCTATTTTCTTTGAAATATCATAGCGATAATTGCCGATATTTCTGATATTGGCTGATAATTTTTTTTTTGAAATATCATAGCGATAACGGAAGACATTTATTATTTTTTTGCTGGATATCTCTGATATTCTTAAAGATATTTCTGTTTTTTTTTAAATCATAGCAATAACTAAGGATAATTCAATTATTTGATGATATTTTTTCAAAATTCATTACGATAATTGAAGATATCGCTGATATTCTTAATAACCGATATTTCTGATATTTTCTTGAAATATCACAGCGATGACTGAAAACTTTTATGTTTTCTTGCTGGATATCGCTGATATTCTGAAAGATATTTCTCTTTTTGAAATGTCATAGCGATAGTTGCCGATAATTCTGCTATTCGCTGTTATTTTTTTAAATATTATTACGATAATTGAACATATTTCTGTTATTTTCTCGATATCGCTGATATTCCTAAAGATATTTCTATTTTCTATGAAATATCAAAGCGATTATTGCCGATATTTCTGATATTTTTTTTAATATCACACAATAATTGAAGACATTTGCTTGTTTAGCTGGATATCGCTGATATTCTGAAAGATCTTTCTCTTTTTCCGATAATTGCCGATATTTCTGATATTTGCTGATATTTTTTCAAATATTATTACGATAATTGAATATATTTCTCTTATTTGATGGATATCGCTGATATTCTTAAAGATATTTCTATTTTCTTTGAAATATTTTTTTTGAAATATCATAGCGATGATGGAAGATATTTATTTTTTTGCTGGATATCGCTGATATTCTTCAAGATATTTCTGTTTTTTTAATCATAGCAATAATTGAGGATCATTCAATTATTTGCTGATATTTTTTTTTGAAAAATCATTACGATAATAGAATATATCGCTGATATTCTTAATAACCGATATTTCTGAAATTTGTTTGAAATATCACAGCGATGACTGAAAATATTTATGTTTTCTTGCTGGATATCGCTGATATTCTGAAAGATATTTCTCTTTTTGAAATATCATAGCGATAATTGCTGATATTTCTGATATTTTTTGAAATATCACACAATAATGGAAGATATAAATAATATTACGAAAATTGAATATATTTACCTTATTTCGGGCTATCGCTGATATTCTTAAAGATATTTCTATTTGTTTGAAATATCATAGTAATAATTGCCGAGATTTCTGAAATTGGCTGATAATTTTTTTGAAATATCTTAGCGATAATGGAAGACATTTATTATTTTTTTGCTGGATATCGCTGATATTCTTAAAGATATTTCTGTTTTTTTTAATCATAGCAATAACTGAGGATAATTCAATTATTTGCTGATATTTTTTTCAAAAATCATTACGATAATTGAAGACATCGCTGATATTCTTAATAACCGATATTTCTGATATTTGTTTGAAATATCACAGCGATGTCTGAAAATATTTATGTTTTCTTGCTGGATATCGCTGATATTCTGAAAGATATTTCTATTTTCTTTGAAATATTATAGCGATAATTGCCGATATTTCTGATATTGGCTGATAATTTTTTTTTGAAATGTCACAGCGATAATGGAAGATATTTAATTTTTTTGCTGGATATCGCTAATATTCTTAAAAATATTTTTATTTTCTTTGAAATATAATAGCGATAATTGCCGATATTTCTGATATTTTTTAAATATCACACAATAATGGAAGATATTTGCTTGTTTTGCTGGATATCGCTGATATTCTGAAAGATATTTCTTTTTTATATATCATATAAACAATAGCCGATCTTTCTGATATTCGCTGATATCTTTTTAAATAATATTACGATAATTGAATATATTTCTCTTATTTGCTGGATATCGCTGATAATCTTAAAAATATTTCTATTTTCTTGGAAATATTATAGCGATAATTGCCGCTATTTCTGATATTGGCTGATAATTTTTTTTGAAATATCATAGCGATAATGGAAGATATTTATTTTTTTGCTGGATATCGCTGATATTCTGAAAGATATTTCTTTTTTATATATCATATAAACAATAGCCGTTATTTCTGATATTCGCTGATATCTTTTTAAATAATATTACGATAATTGAATATATTTACCTTTTTTGCTGGATATCGCTGATATTCTTAAAGATATTTCTATTTTCTTTGAAATATTATAGCGATAATTGCCGATATTGGCTGATAATTTTTTTTTTGAAATGTCACAGCGATAATGGAAGATATTTAATTTTTTTGCTGGATGTCGCTAATATTCTTAAAAATATTTTTATTTTCTTTGAAATATAATAGCGATAATTGCCGATATTTCTGATATTTTTTGAAATATCACACAATAATGGAAGATATTTGCTTGTTTTGCTGGATATCGCTGATATTCTGAAAGATATTTCTTTTTTATATATCATATAAACAATAGCCGATCTTTCTGATATTCGCTGATATCTTTTTAAATAATATTACGATAATTGAATATATTTCTCTTATTTGCTGGATATCGCTGATAATCTTAAAGATATTTCTATTTTCTTTGAAATATTATAGCGATAATTGCCGCTATTTTTGATATTGGCTGATAATTTTTTTGAAATATCATAGCGATAATGGAAGATATTTATTTTTTTGCTGGATATCGCTGATATTCTTCAAGATATTTCTGCTTTTTTAATCATAGCAATAATTGAGGATAATTCAATAATTTGCTGATATTTTTTCTAAATTCATTACGATAATTGAATATATCGCTGATATCCTTAATAACCGATATTTCTGATATTTGTTTGAAATATCACAGCCATGACTGAAAATATTTATGTTTTCTTGCTGGATATCGCTGATATTCTGAAAGATATTTCTCTTTTTGAAATATCATAGCGAGAATTGTTGATATTTCTGATATTCGCTGATATTTTTTTAAAATATTATTACGATAATTGAATGTATTTCTGTTATTTTCTCGATATCGCTGATATTCTTAAAGATATTTCTATTTTCTTTGAAATATCATAGCGATTATTGCCGATATTTCTGATATTGGCTGATAATTTTTTTGAAATATCGTAGCGATAATGGGAGATATTTTTTTTTTGCTGGACATCGCTGATATTCTTAAAATATTTTTATTTTCTTTGAAATATCATAACGATAATTGCCGATATTTTTGATATTTTTGAAATATCACACAATGATGGAAGACATTTGCTTGCTTTGCTGGATATCGCTGATATTCTGAAAGATATTTCTTTTTTATATATCATATCGACAATAGCCGATATTTCTGATATTTGCTGATATTTTTTTGAATATTATTACGATAATTGAATATATTTCTCTTATTTGCTGCATATCGCTGATATTCTTAAAGATATTTCTATTTTCTTTGAAATATCATAGCGATTATTGCCGATATTTCTGATATTGGCTGATAATTTTTTTGAAATATCGTATCAAATAATGGAAGATATTTATTTTTTTGCTGGATATCGCTGATATTCTTCAAGATATTCCTGTTTTTTAATCATAGCAATAAGTGAGGATAATTCAGTTATTTGCTGATATTTTTTCCAAAATCATTACGATAATTGAATATATCGCTGATATCCTTAATAACCGATATTTCTGATATGTGTTTGAAATATCACAGCAATGACTGAAAATATTTATGTTTTCTTGCTGGATATCGCTGATATTCTGAAAGATAGTTCTCTTTTTGAAATATCATAGCGATAATTGCCAATATTTCTGATATTCGCTGATATTTTTAAAATATTATTACGATAATTGAATATATTTCTGTTATTTTCTCGATATCGCTGATATTCCTAAAGATATTTCTATTTTCTATGAAATATCAAAGCGATTATTGCCGATATTTCTGATATTTTTTTAAATATCACAGCAATAATGGAAGATATTTACTTTTTTTTGCTGAATATCGCTGATATTCTGAAAGATATTTCTTTTTATATATCATATCAATAATAGCCGATATTTCAGATATTCGCTAATATCTTTTTAAATATTATTACTATAATTGAATATATGTCTCTTATTTTCTCGGTATCGCTGATATTCTTAAAGATATTTCTATTTTCTTTGAAATATCAAAGCGATTATTGCCGATATTTCTGATATTTTTTTTAAATATCACACAATAATTGAATACATTTGCTTGGTTAGCTGGATATCGCTGAAAGATCTTTCCCTTTTTCCGATAATTGCCGATTTTTCTGATATTTGCTGATATTTTTCAAATATTATTACGATAATTGAATATATTTCTCTTATTTGATGGATATCGCTGATATTCTTAAAGATATTTTTATTTTCTTTGAAATATTATAGCGATAATTGCCGCTATTTCTGATATTGGCTGATAATTTTTTTGAAATATCATAGCGATAATGGAAGATATTTATTTTATTGCTGGACATCGCTGATATTCTTCAAGATATTTCTGTTATTTTAATCATAGCAATAATTGAGGATTATTCAATTATTTGCTGATATTTTTCCAAAATCATTACGATAATTGAATATATCGCTGATATCCTTAATAACCGATATTTCTGATATTTGTTTGAAATATCACAGCGATGACTGAAAATATTTATGTTTTCTTGCTGGATATTGCTGATATTCTGAAAGATATTTCTCTTTTTGAAATATCATAGCGATAATTGGCGATATTTCTGATATTCGCTGAAATATTTTTCTTAATATTATTACGATAATTGAATATATTTCCGTTATTTCCTCGATATCGCTGATATTCTTAAAGATCTTTCTATTTTCTTTGAAATATCATAGCGATTATTGCCGATATTTCTGATGTTGGCTGATAATGTTTTTCAAATATCGTACCGATAATTGAAGATATTTATTTTTTTTTTGCTGGATATCGCTGATATTCTTAAAATATTTTTATTTTCTTTGAAATATCATAACGATAATTGCCGATATTTCTGATATAAGCTGATATTTTTTCAAATATTATTACGATAATTGAATATATATATATGTCTTATTTGCTGGATATTGCTGATATTCTTAAAGATATTTCTATTTTCTTTTTAAGTATCACACAATGATGGAAGACATTTGCTTATTTTGCTGGATATCGCTGATATTCTGAAAGATATTTCTTTTTTATATATCATATCGACAATAGCCGATATTTCTGATATAAGCTGATATTTTTTCAAATATTATTACGATAATTGAATATATATATATGTCTTATTTGCTGGATATTGCTGATATTCTTAAAGATATTTCTATTTTCTTTGAAATATCATAGCGATTATTGCCGATATTTCTGATATTGGCTGATATTTTTTTTTGAAATATCGTAGCAATAATGGAAGATATTTATTTTTTTGCTGGATATCGCTGATATTCTTCAAGATATTTCTGTTTTTTAATCATAGCAATAATTGAGCATAATTCAACTATTTGCTGATATTTTTTTCCAAAATCATTACGATAATTGAATATATCGCTGATATCCTTAATAACCGATATTTCTGATATTTGTTTGAAATATCACTGCGATGACTGAAAATATTTATGTTTTCTTGCTGGATATCGCTGATATTCTGAAAGATAGTTCTCTTTTTGAAATATCATAGCGATAATTGCCGATATTTCTGATATTCGCTGATATTTTTTAAAATATTATTACGATAATTGAATATATTTCTGTTATTTTCTCGATATCGCTGATATTCTTAAAGATATTTCTGTTTTCTTTGAAATATCAAACCGAGTATTGCCGATATTTCTGATATTTTTTGAAATATCGCAGCAATAATGGAAGATATTTACTTTTTTTGCTGAATATCGCTGATATTCTGAAAGATATTTCCTGTTTATATATCATATCGATAATAGCCGATATTTCAGATATTCGCTGATATTTTTTTTTAATATTATTACGATAATAAAATATATTTCTGTTATTTTCTCGATATCGCTGATATTCTTAAAGATATTTCTATTTTCTTTGAAATATCATAGCGATTATTGCCGATATTTCTGATATTGGCTTATAATTTTTTGAAATATCGTAGCGATAATGGAAGATATTTATATTTTTTTGCTGGATATCGCTGATATTCTTAAAAAATTTCCATTTTCTTTGAAATATCATAACGATAATTGCCGATATTTCTGATATTTTTTTAAATATCACAAAATAATGGAAGATATTTGCTTGTTTTGCTGGATATCGCTGATATTCTGAAAGATATTCCTCTTTTTGAAATATCATAGCGATATTTCTGATATTTTCTGATATCTTTTTTAATATTATTACAACAATTGAATATTTTTCTGTTATTTTCTCGATATCGCTGATATTCTTAAAGATATTTCTATTTTCTTTGAAATATTTTAGCGATAATTGCCGCTATTTCTGATATTGGCTGATAATTTTTTTAAAATATCACAGCGATAATGGAAGATATTTTTTAATTGCTGCATGTCGGTGATATTCTGAAAGATATTTCTCTTTTTTGAAATATCATAGCAGTAATTGCCGATATTTCTGATATTCGCTGATATTTTTTAAATATTATTACGATAATTAAATATATTTTTCCTATTTGCTGGATATCGCTGATATTCTTAAAAATATTTCTATTTTCTTTGATATATTATAGCGATAATTGCCGATATTTCTGATATTGGCTGATAATTATTTTTAAATATCACAGCGATAATGGAAGATATTTAAGTTTTTGCTGGATATCGCTGATATTCTTAAAGATATTTCTGTTTTCTTTCCAAAGTCATAGCGATAATTGCCGCTATATCTGATTTTGGCTGATAATTTTTTTGAAATATCACAGCGATAATGGAAGATATTAGTTTTAATTGCTGCATATCGGTGATATTCTGAAAGATATTTCTCTTTTTTGAAATATCATAGCGGTAATTGCCGATATTTCTGATATTCGCTGATATTTTTTTTAAATATTATTACGATAATTAAATATATTTTTCCTATTTGCTGGATATCGCTGATATTCTTAAAAATATTTCTATTTTCTTTGAAATATTATAACGATAATTGCCGATATTTCTGATATTGGCTGATAATTTTTTTTTAAATATCACAGCGATAATGGAAGATATTTATGTTTTTGATGGATATCGCTGATATTCTTAAAGATATTTCTGTTTTCTTTCCAAAATCATAGCAATACTTGCCGATATTTCAATTATTCGCTGATATCTTTTTAAATATCATAACGATATTTGAAAATATCGCTGATATTGTTAAAGATATTTTTTTTTAAATCATAGCGATAATTGCCAATAATTCTAATATTCGCTGATATTTGTTTAAATATCATAACGGTAATTGAAGATATTTTAGTTATTTGCTGTATATCGCTGATATTCTGAAAGATATTTCTCTTTTTTGAAATATCATAGCGATCATTGCCGATATTTCTGATATTCGCTGAATTCTTTTTGCACATTATTACGATAATTGAAGATATTTCTGCCTTTTGCTGGATAACTCTGATTTTCTTAAAGATATTTCTGCTTTCGCTGCAAAATCATAGCTATAATTGCCGATAATTCAATTATTCGCTGATATCTTTTTAAATATCATTACGATAATTCAAAATTTTTCTGTTATTTGCTGGATATCGCTGAAATTATTGAAGATATTTGTATTTTTTTTTAAATATGANGATATTGCTGATATTCGTTGATATCTTTTACTTTCTTTGAAATATCATAGCGATAAAAACCGATATTTCTGATAATTTTTTTTAAATATCACAGCATTAACTGAATATATTTTAGTTTTTCTCTGGATATCAATGATATTCTCAAAGATATTTCTGTTTTTTTTTTTAAATCATAGCAATAATTGAGGATAATTCAATTTTTTGCTGATATTTTTTCAAGTCATGACGATAATGGAAGATATCGCTGATATTCTTAAAGATATTTCGGTGTTCTTTGAAAAATCATAGCGATAATTGCCGATAATTCTAATACTCGTTGATATCTTTTAGATATCATACCGATAAGTGAAGATATTTCTGTTATTTGCTTCATTTCGCTTAAATTCTTAAAGATATTTCTATTTTCTTTGAAATATCATATATATATATATAGCGATAATTGCCGATATTTCTTATATTCGCTGATATCTTTTGTTTTCTTTGAAATATCATAGCAATAATTGCCGGAATTTTTGATGTTCGCTGATGTCTTTTATTTTCTTTGAAATATCACAGCGATAACTGAAAATATTTATTTTTTTGCTGGATATCGCTGGTATTCTAAAAGATATTTCTCTTTTTGAAATATCATAGCGATAATTGACGATATTTCTGATATTTTTTTTAAATATCTCATATCGGAAATAGAAATATCGAAACTATCGCTATTATATTTGTACGATTAAAGAAAGATTTAAAAATGATATCAGCGATATCAAGATTAAATAAAGAATTATCTCTAGCTATTTCAGGTTAAATTAGAAATATCGGCGACAAAAACAGCGACATTTAGCAAAAAGCAGCAATATCGAAACCAGTGCTATGATATTTGTACGATTAAGAAAAGCATCAACAAGATATCAGCGATTTCGAGCATAAATAAAGAAATATCAGCAGTTATCTTTAGATATTTTAGGTAAAATTAGAAATGTCTGGAACAAATTAGCGATACATATTAGAAAACAGAAATATCGAGACTATCGCTATGATAATTCAAACAATTAAAGAAAGATATCAACAAGATATCAGCGGTATCAAGATTAAATAAAGAAATATCAGCAATTATCATTAGATAATTTACAGTTGGTTGAACGCTAAACGTTACATTTCTTGCGTGTACATTCCGTGTTTCGCTCGTTCCACTCGCGTTTTTCGTTTGTTCCGTGTCAAATGAATCAAATCGTGTGTTGCGTGTACCATCTATACACATTTTACACGAAACAAACGATTCAATTCGTTCCGTTCGTGTATGCAGGCTCAGAACAGTTCATATCGTGCAGAGCGTGTATATCGTGTGGAGAGTGTATTTCGTGTGAAGCCTGAACCGGAAATGCGTTTCACAAAAATAAAATCCTAAAATTTATTATTTCATAGTGACGTATGTCAACAACAATGGCTTGCAATTCGTTAGTTAATCTTCCAATTCCAATCAGATTGACAAATCAAATCTGCTGATGCAGACAGTCTTTAACAACATCAGGATATCAAAACAACACGACAGTCATTTTGATTGTTTCTGAAACGGTATATGGAGTACATGTTTTGTATGTCGAGAAAAAAGAGGGGCGGATGGAAGTGCCTGTGTAACAGTGTGTTGCTACCATTATTTTTCATTTCCACATATGTAAGTGGTACACAATGTATATGTATATGCATGGACCGCAAGAGTACTAACTTCCCAAGTAAAAAATGCCTAGGCCTAATTATACCAGGGCAGGAAGACAGGTAGTTGTGGAGAGGACCTTACAATTGCATTTTACTTATGGCAAGTTATGGGAGTATATATGCCCACTATGCATATTTCTTTTTGAAAAATTTTACAAATAGACAAATATAACATTTTCCACAAAAAAAGAAAAAAAATGCATAGTGCGCAATCGCCCACAGTCAACAAATTTCCTGTTTGCCCAGGGTCGGTTCGCCCTAATACTGGTTCACACGGTGTCAATTCGCCCACAATATATATGGTGTACTAAGTTGGCAAACTTTTTTTCAACATATTTAAGTGAACAGAGTACAGAATGGGTAGAAGCTACCCTTTTCTGTTGTAAAAAAAAATGGTGATTCACGAAAAAGCTCACATTGTTATTTCTTTGTGTCATGGATTTTTACCAAAATATATTATGTAATTCGTACAAATGTTGTACTAATTAAGATTATAATTTAAAAAAAGAAAAGAAATCGCATTCAATAAAAGTTGATTCAGCGACAAATTTAATGATATTTAGCTTTAAAGAACATAAACCATGAAGGCAATTTTCGTTCATTCCAATCCAAATATGACTAATTGATTTTTAATAATCGCCAATCAAAATTTATACATTAATAACACAGATCAATGTTTAATTGCAAATTGATTATCAAATAATTTGATGATATTACTTATCTAATTATTTAATCAACACTTTTAAATTGGCAATCATTGCTAAATTGCCAGAGAAATCTACTCACATGATTGCTCAAATCAGCATGTTTATTACATATATGTAAATATGTAATTAACGTGCCGTGCTAAATGTGAAGTAAACAAACCAAACTATTAAATGGGTAGGGAATAGACCCACTTGGTCGGCGAACAAACCTGTAGCCGGTCCTCAAAATGTTCCTCAATGAATAGTTTTCTAACTCTAGTGATTACATTTTTCGCAAATCATGTCCTTTCCTAACTGCAAAGCCATAGGTCATGTGGTACTGGTGCCAACAATTTTTTACACTTGATTGAATCGATGTACTAGTACATGTGAAAATGTCAAAAGATTCGTTACAAATGACAACAAAATGGCATACCTTTAAAATAAATATGTTGCCAGTCAGCCAGGTGAAGAATATCAAATTTGTTTTAGTGGAATTTATGTCACCTCCTGCGCAATAAATACATGCATATTTTTACAGCCATGACTGGCATCTTGCAGAAGAAAAAAATATACAGTGAAACCTGTCTAAACAAACCTGTCTGGGACTGAAGATTTTGTTCGGTTTAGACAGGTGTTCGGTTTATACAGGTTCAAAATATATAGAAATTGAGAGAAAGGGTCTTCACATTGTGTTTGGTTTAGACAGGTTTTCGGATGATGTAGTCTACTACATTTACATGTAGTACAGTACAGAAAGAGACATATCATAACTAATCACTGTCCTAGTGGGAATGTCTCGGTAATTTTTACATTGAAATATTTTAAATTGGGGTAATAAAACCCTTGTTTTGTTAGGACATTTCCTATTGAGGAAAATTCCAACCTAATTTGATTTTTATCTTTTTAGACTTCAAGGTTTTGCATAGAAGAATTTTTAAACCACTGGAAAAAAAAATTGAGGTCAAATTGGTATGATGCTGGCTGCGTCGTCGGCGTCTGTAAAAACTTCGTTTCCTTGCGATAACTTAAGTTGTTGTTGAGCAATCCTTATGAAATTTTAACACAATGTTTCTTGGCACAAAGGAAAGGCTATAATTGGTTTTGTGTATTGCAGCTCTGCCCGTTTCAGAAAAAAAGGGCCAAATTGGATATTCTCATATATTAGGCTATAGAATATTTATCATTTATCAGATTTTTATGCGGTTTCTTTCAGTGTGCTCCTTATTAAATTTCCAATCTGTGGTATGCTGACGAATTTCACATCGCATGTACCGTTCTAAAGATAAATAGGGCCCTAATGGGAATCTCAAAAAAATTATTTTTGAATATTTTACGAAGGATGTGGGGTAAATGGACATGAGACCATAACACATATGTTAACCCCAACTGCAATAATTTTAATGAGCTGTATGGCCATTTCGGAAATTAAATCCTCATAAGCAGAACTAGAAACCAAACAAAGGAAATCCATAATTTCAAAAAATGTTTAAAATGCATAAAACCAAACGAAATCCGAATAATAAGTCTGATTTTGTAGCATTTTTTTCAATGGATTCCTTATGAAAAATTAATGCGCACTAAACTAAGATTTTTGGTAACTTGTTTCCTTTCTGAGGTATGAGGAGCAAATTTGCGGATTGCTTAATTTTTTATTTTTCATCAGATCTTGATGGTATTTTTTTTCTTTGTATTCCTCTTGATATAAGCTTCCAGTAATAAGCCAACAGATTTGGCTTATCTCTTACAGTTTCCGAGCTACATGTACATGTACAAGAGGTCAAAGGGGCTATTTTTTCGAAATATGTGAATTTTTTACTTTTCATCGGATTTTGATGGGTTTTTTTCTCTGGATTCCTCTGGATTCAATGATTCTGTAGTATAACAACGAATTTGGCATAACTATTTCTGTTTCTGAGCTACAAAGGGTCAAAAAGGCCTATGGCAATTTTTCGAAATAAGTGTCTGTTCAAGTGATATCTTTATTTTTCATCAAATTTCATTTGATTTCTTTGTTTTGAAGTCCTCTTTCTGTAAGTGTTTGGTTGTATGTCAAAAGATTTTGCGTGGCTTTAGCTGTTTCATGGCTATGACGGGTCAAATGGGATGGGATTGCAACTTTCAAAAAATGCAAAAAATTTTTTATTGGATTTTAATGGGGTTTGTTTCTTCACTTTCCTCTTATCATATAGTTAAAGTAGTATGTTGACCAATTTGACATAGATGTGCCTCTTACTGTTTCCAATATATAGAAATAATTATAAAGTTCTAATTTTTACTTTCCTTAGTTTGTGTGCAGCTAATTACTGGATCAAGCTCTTAATTGTGTCCATGTTATTGCTATATCAAGCTCTTTATTGTGTCCTCATTCATTTCGAATCAGTGTCACTTGCTCAAATCTCAGTGTTTGACATGCTGCGGTCGTATCATGCTGCGCTAGGTGTAGCCCTTTATTTGGTTTGAGCAATACAAGCTCAATCTACTGCGCCTCTAGTTAAGTAGTTAATGTGTACACATGTACATTCATTTGTTTATTAAGGTACCTGTACAACAATGTACATGTAACGTAAGGAACAAAAAACTATATATGAAGTCTTCTTCAGGCGAATACATTTTTGTAGGTTGGTTCGATTCCAAAAGGAGACAAATATTATCTTGTACCATAAGTCCGTAAACGTATCATAAAGGTAAATTACATTAAGTTTTTCTTGAGTTATCTTTAGTATTTGTATTTTGGGGCATTTTCTGAATTTCATGAATCATATCACAAAAAAACTTTTTTGAAGGACCATGTTTGTACCTCCCTCAAATTCTCAACAGCTATAACTTGACAACATACAAAAAGCTAAAGACCTTCCATTGGGACATGTGAATTATCATCTCAGTAGATATCATGCATGTTTGTTGCTTAATTGTTATATTTGCTGAAGTATACATGTATTTGTCACATACACATTGTGGAATCTTTTAAAAGATATCCTCTCAAAAATGTAAGCATGATATACCTGGAAACCCTGTTTTGAACGCACAAATTCTGACATTGGAATAAACAAAATGAGACACATTTAAACACATACATTGTTCAATGCGCTTGTTTGATGATAATAAAAAGCAATAAACAAAAAAAAAAAATGGAATAAAAAAGTCTTCATAACTGCAGTATTAATACATTTGTGAAACTGACTAAACATTAATGTTTGGAAAAAAACAAAGTCTTTTGAGTGTCTTCATTATGGCAAACTTCTACCCTTTAGTTTTTTTTATCTGGGATCTAAACACATTAAGTTTAAATGTCACTGGATCTATTAAAACTTTAAAACCAAAGATACAGTACGAGCTTTATATATAGTGTGTGATAATACCCCCTGCTTTAGAGGGGTTACAATGATCATGGTTTTCGTTTGTTCTTCTGTCTGTGTGTTATTCCATCGGCCATAGGGTTACATGTACATACTTTTTGGTGCGACACCTAGACCACTGTTTGAAACTCACTGAATTCACAGCCAATTCAGCACATAATGCCATTGTGCTACACCAGCTATTTTGAAATTTGATTTGATCTGATATTTTTGTTTTTTGTTTTTATCTTGATTTCTTGAATCAAATTTGGAGCCCTCCATAGGGGCACACACTTTGTGACAAAAACTCCAGTACCAGCTGAGAGAAATTCTGTGAAACTTTTACAAAATGGTCAGTGCATATTGTCATGTGCACCAGCTATTTTAAAATTTGATTTGACTTGATTTTTTGTTGACTTTTTTATTTCTGGAATCAAATGGGGGAGCGGGGCTTCACCACTTGTCAAAATGGATTTACCCTCCCTTTGGTCCGTTTGGATTCACATAACTTATATTACATTGAAATCGAATATTTCAAACCGTTTCCGTCTCCAATTCGTCGGGTATTAATACACACAAGACAGACAATGAATCCTAATTAAAGGAATACTGTGGAAATACTTTTATTCGTGGGCATCAATTTTCGTGGTTTTCATAAATATCACTATTTCGTGGGAACTTAAATTCGTGGTTTCAAATTCCATACATTTAGAGTCTATGGAAGAAATGTATTTCATTGGGATCTTGATTTCGTGGTTTGAGCGAACCACGAAATCCACGAAAATTGGAACTCCAAGAACAATAGTACTTTCACAGTATACCCATACAGCAGAGACCTGTCTCTGCATACAGCAAGAACCATCAACATGAATTTACTTAGCTGCAAAATTACAATATCAAGATATACCCCTCTTATCAATTGAAATGACTGTTTTACAGCCTTTGTATTAGAGATCGCATGAAATAGCTCTATGTTGTATGATAACTTGAAATCGCCTTCACATGTTTTATGAATTGTGTGCACAGTATTTGACTTATTCAAAGGTAGGTCCCTTTCCATTTTGAGGAAAACATTTGGTTAATGGTCTTCCAAATATTTATTCATATATATATATGATCTGCACTGAGGAGACTTACACATAATAGGTAAGAATAGCCATACGAAAAAACCAAATTTACAGAAATTGAGGTATTTTGTTATTCATAAATGTGCACATGAATTTCCGCAAACAGCTTTCTTGACACAAACGGGGGAAGGGTGGGTCCCTTTCAGACTGTCAGTAATCTAGTTGGGTTTACTTATGACGAATAGCCAAAAACAAAATTACCATGAAGAAGGAAATGACATTCAACATCAATTTATCTTCGTAATATCAAAAAGGAATTGACATGATCTACCTAAACATAAGTGTACAAACATTCAATGATAGACAGAATGATATTTAAATTTTTATTGCTTTTTAAATTTTTTAAATCTAAATATGGAGAGTGGATAAATTATGGTATAAATCCGGGTAAAGTGGTGTAATCTTTTCCTCTAATGATAAATGATAAACACCGAGAATTGCATTCTTATAGACTTTGCGGGAAATAACACACGGCTTTTTTCAACATATGTGGAATATAAAAGATTATTCATTCTGTCAGAACCAGAAAATCATTATCGTATTATGCAGCTGTTCAAATTTGAGAAAAGACACTGCTCTGCTTTTAGGTAAAACAACCATTTTTTTTTGTAAGGCCGTTTTTTCTTTTCTAGTTTTCCGAACCCTCCTACCGTTAAAATTTAGGTCCAATTTTTTTTTTTCTACCATACAAATATTTGGTCTATTATTCAAGAAAATTCCTATTATCTTAATCCAAATAACAGATTTTTGCCCGACCTATATTTTTCTAGAATTTGTTTTTTTTTTTTTATTTTTAACATTTAGGAAACATTTCGTAAAACAAAAAATACAAACAGTGGCAAAAACAACTTAAGGTTGAAATTAACAGAAAAGGTTATGGAAAATCCTCTTTGATGCTTTCACAACCGATGTGTGTTTCACTTTCTGGTTGGCCACTTCAGAGACATATATATATCTGTATGTCTCTGGCCACATTGTTGATTTTTTTTACCCTTTCAAACATGTTGACCCTACCCCTTATAGCATGTACAGGGTACTATTACACTGTTGTTTCTGATGATAAATGCAATCTTTCCAAAAGATATATAGTGCTAAAAGCTTTTGAAACATAGCACATACAAAGTGTTAAACAAAGGAATGCAAATGAATTCAAATACTACAGGTTTGTTTCGTTAGCAAGTTATGTTTTTGTGTACTGATAAATCGATCTTCTTGCATGATCAACCAAGAATAAATTATATCGGCCCTTGAGATGTTCTTTGTTCAACTCTTTATTGAAATGTAACGCTGTAGTCATCATTTATCAAATACAAATTTGAACATTGTCCTAGTGTCATGTTGTGTGCTGCCACTGGATCCATCCCAGGTCCCGTTTCCCGAAAGCTGCCAGTTGTATGACAGAACACAAGGGTTTGACTTTGAAAAATCTCCGAAGAAACTTTTTTGTGTTAAACAGAACTAATATCTATTCAGAATTGAATTCAAATAATCTTGATTAAATTTGCCGTCATTTAATTATTATTTATAAGTTTCGTTTCTTTTTCAAAGAAAAAATTTTTATCAATTCTCACATTAGCTAATCAAATCAACATCCCTGGGTGTATTTCATTCATATCGTGTACACACACAATATGAGCGAAATACACGGTTGAATTGATTCATTTCGTTCATTCAGTGTTGATATTCCGTGTATAGCGTGTATGTATGCAACTAATCGTTTGAAGCGTGTATGAATGCAACGAATCGTTTGAAGCGTGTAATTCATTCCGTTTTCCGTTCTCTCCACTCGCGTGTACACTCCGTTTGCATTCCGTTCATGTTGATTCATTTCGTTCATTCAGTGTAGATATTCCGTGTATAGCGTGTATGTATGCAACTAATCGTTTGAAGCGTGTATGAATGCAACGAATCGTTTGAAGCGTGTATGAATGCAACGAATTGTTTGAAGCGTGTAATTCATTCCGTTTCCCGTTCTCTCCAGTCGCGTATACACTCCGTTTGCGTTCCGTTTATGTTGTAACGTTGAGCGTTCAACCAACTGTAGGTAAAAATAAAAATATCGGCGATAAAATCAGAGATATTTTCCAAAAAATAGAAATTCTGAAACTATCTAAATGATATCTCATACGATAAAAAAAATATATCAACAAGATATCAGCGATATCCAGCATAAAAAAGAAATAGTAGCAATTATCGCTACATGTTTTTGTAAAAAATAGAAATATCGTGGACAAAAACAGCTATATTTAAAAAAAAAAAAATACAGAAATACCGAAACTATCGCTCTGATACGTGTACGATTAAAGAACGATATCAACAAGATATCAACAATATAAAGCACAAAAAGGAAATATCAGCAATTTTCGATTTGATTCTTTAGGTAAAATCAGAAATATCGAAACTATCGCTATGATAATTCAAACGATTAAACAAAGATATCAACAATATATCAGCGATATCTAGCTAGAATAAAGAAATATCAGCAATTATCGTTTTGATACTTTAGGTAGAAATAGAAATATTGGTAAAAACAGCGATACATATCACAAAGCAGAAACATTGAAACCATCGCTATTATATTTCTACGATTAAAGAAAGATATCAACAAGATATCAGCGATATCAGTTTTAAATAAAGAAATATCAGCAATTTTCGCTAGATATTTTAGGTAAATTAAAAATGTCGACGACAAAACCAGAGATATTTTGCAAAAACAGATGTTCTGTAACTATCAAAATGAAACTTCATGCGATAAAAGAAATATATCAATAAGATATCAGCGATATCCAGTACAAAAAATATCAGCAATTATCGCTACATCTTCGAGGTAAAAATAGAAATAGCTATATTTAGAAAATAAAACAAAAATATCGAAACTATCACTCGGACATTTGTACGATTCAAGAACGATATCAACAAGATATTATCGATATAAAGCACAAAAAGGAAGTATCAGCAATTTTTGATTTGATTCTTTAGGTAAAAATAGAAATATCGGCGACAAAAACAGCGATATTCAGCAAAAAAACCACAACAGAAACATCGAAACTATCGTTATGATATTTATACGATTAAAGAAAGATATCAACAAGGATATCAGTGATATCAAGCTTCATTAAAGAAATATCAGCAATTATCGCTTTGATACTTGAGGTAAAAAAAGAAATATCGGCGACAAAAAATAGGTCCATATCTGAAAACAAAAATATGAAATTTCCACTATGGTATATGTACGATTAAAGAAAGATATCAACAAGATATCAGCGATATCAAGCTTAAATAAATAATTCTTAGCAATTATCCTAGATATGTAGGTGAAAATAGAATTATCAGCGAAAAAAAAAAACAGAAATTTTTTACCCACAACAGAAATATCGAAACTATCGATATGATATTTCTACGATTAAAGAAAGATGTCAACATGATGCAAGAGATATCTAGCATAAATACAGACATATCAGCAGTATTGCCATATATTTTAGGTAAAAATAGAAATATCGGCGGCAAAAACAGCTATATTTAGCAAAAACACCACAACAGAAACATCGAAACTATCGTTATGATATTTGTACGATTAAGGAAAGATATAAACAAGATATCACCGATATGAGCCTAAAAAATGGAAGTATCTACAATTTTCGATTTGATTCTTGAAATAAAAATAGAAATATCGGCGACAAAAACAGCAATATTTAGCAAAAAAAAAAAAAAAATCAGAAATATCGGGGCTATCGCTAAGATAATTCTACGATTAAAGAAAGATATCAATAAGATATCAGCGATGTCCAGTATTAATAAAGAAATATCAGAAATAATCGCTTTGATACTTGAGGTAAAAAAGAATTAATGCTGGATATTGCTGATATTCTTGTTGACACCTTTCTTTAATCGTATGACATATCATGGCAATAGTTTTGATAATTCTGTTTTTTTTTTCTAAACATCGCTTTTTTCGCCGATAATCAATTTTAACCTCAAATATCAAAGTGATAATTGCTGAAATTTCCTTATTGAAGCTGGATATCGCTGATATCTTTTCGATACCTTTCTTTGATCGTAGAAATATCATTGCCATAGTCCTGACATTTCTAGAATTTTTTTAATGATAAAAAGTCAGCGATATCCAGCATTAATAAAGAAATATCAGCAATTATATTTTTTTAGGAAAAATAGATATATCGGCGACAAAACAACGATATTTACCAAAAGGAACCCAGAAATATTGAAACTATTTATATGATATTTGTTCGATTAAAGAAAGATATCAACAAAGATATCAGCGATATCTAGCATCAATAAAGAAATATCAGCAATTATCGTCGGCGACAAAAACAACGATATTTACCAAAACGAACCCAGAAATATTGAAACTATTTATATGATATTTGTTCGATTAAGGAAAGATATCAACAAAGATATCAGCGATATCCAGCATCAATAAAGAAATATCAGCAATTATCGCTTTGATATTTGAGGTAAAAATACATATATCGGCGACAAAAATAGCGATTTATATCAGCAAACAGAATTATCGAAACTATCGCTATGATAAATCTACGATTAATAAAAGATATCAACAAGATATTAGCGCTATATAGCATCAATGAAGAAATATCAGGAATTGTCGCTTTGATACTTTAGGTAAAAATAGAAATATTGGCGTAAAAATAACAGCGATATTTTGAAAAATAGAAATATCGGAGCTATCTACATGATATTTCAAACGATTAAAGAAAGATATCAAGAAGGATAACTGCGATATTCTGCATTAATAAGGAAATATCAGCAACTAACGCTTTGATATTTGAGGTAAAAATACAAATATCGGCGACAAAAATAACTATATATATATATATATATATATATATATATAT
>MJUU01006403.1:22977-36384 GCA_002080025.1 Modiolus philippinarum
ACAGAAATATCGAAACTACCGCTAAATAATTCTACGATTAAAGAAAGGTATCAACAAGATATCATAAATATCCAGAAAAAATAAACATATATCAGCAATTATCGCTTTGATATTTGATGTTAAAATAGAAATATCTGCTACAAAAATAGCGATATATTACAGAAAACTGAATCATCGAACCTTTTGCTTTGATATTTCTAGGGTTAAAGAAAGATACCAACATGATATCAGCGATATCCAGCATAAGAAAATATAAACAATTATCGCTAGATATCTTGTGTTAAAATAGATCGATATTTAGCCATAAAAAAAAAGGAAATGTTGAAACTATCGAAATGATATTTGTACGATTTAGAAAGATATGAACGGTATCGAGATTGAATAAAGAAATACTATACAATTATCGATTTGATATTCAAGGTTAAAATAGAAATACCGGCGACAAAAACAGCGATATTCAGCAAAAATCCCTGAAATATCGAAACTATCGTTATGATATTTCTACGATTAAAGAAAGATATCAACAAGATATTAGCGATTTCAAGTTAATAGCAATATTTAGCATAAAACAGAAATATCGAAACTATTGCTCGACATTTCTACGATTAAGAAAGATATCAGCAAGATATCACCGATACCCAGCATAAATAAAAAGAAATAAGAAGTAATTATCGGTTGATATTTTAAGCTAAAATAGAAAAATCGGCTACAAAGACAGCGATATTTAGCAAAAAAAGAAAATATCGAAAGTATCAATATGGTATTTCATACGATTAAAGAAGCAGATCAACAAGGATATCAGCAATATCCAGCGTCAATAAAAAAAAATAACAGCAATTATCGCTTCAATATTTAAGCTAAAAATAGAAATATCGGCGAGAAAACATCAATATTTAGCAAAAAACAGAAATATCAAAACTATCGCTATTATATTAATACGATTAAAGAAAGATATCAACAAGATATCAGAGATATCCAGCATAAATTAGGAAATATCAACAATTATTGCAGATATTTTAAGTTCAAAAAGAAATATTGGTGACAAAAACAGCGATATTTAACATAAACAGACATATCGAAGCTAGTCCTTTAATATTTCTACGATTGAAGAAAGATATCAAGAAGATATCAGCATTATCCAGCGTCAACAAAAAAATCAGCAAGTATCGCTTCAATATTTAAGCTTAAAATATCGGCGAGAAAAACATCAATATTTAGCAAAAAAAAGAAGAAATATCGAAACTATTGCTATGATATTTGTACGCTTAAAGAAAGATATTAAGAACATATCAAACAAGATATCAGCGATATCCAGCATAAATAAAAACTAACAGTAATTATCGCTGATATTTTGGGATAAAATAGAAATATCGGCGACAAAAACAGTGATAATTTGCAAAAGAACAGAAATATCGAAACTAACGCAATGATATATTTACGGCTAAAGAAACATATCAACAAGGATATCAGCAATATACAGCGTCAATGAAGAGATATCTGCAATAATTTACCGCTTTGGTATTTTAGGTAAAAAATGAAATATCGGCCACAAAATGCTATATTTAGCCAAAAAAAAAAAAAAAAAAAAAAAAAAAAAAAANNCTATGATGCTTCTACGACTAAAAAAGATATCAACAAAAGATCAACGATATCCAGCTTACAGAAGGATATATCAGCAACAGCAATTATCGCTAAATATTTTAGGTTCAAATAAAAATATCGACGATAAGGACAGCGGTACTTAGCAAAAAAGAGAAATATCGAAACAGTTGGCATTATATTCCATTCGATTAAATGAGGATATCAACAATGATATCAGCGATTTCCAGCGTCAATAAAGAAATATCGGCAATTATCGCTTTGATATTACAGATAGTATAGGAATGTCGGCGACAAAAACAACCATATTTACAAAAAAAACCAGAAATATCGACCTATCGCTATAATATTTGTACGATAAAAAGATATCAAAAAGATATAAGCAATATCTAGCATTAATGAAGAAATACTTAAGAAATGCTAAATATTTAAGGTTAAAATA
Organism: Modiolus philippinarum; assembly: GCA_002080025.1. NCBI lineage: Eukaryota > Metazoa > Mollusca > Bivalvia > Mytilida > Modiolidae > Modiolus > Modiolus philippinarum. The sequence goes on from MJUU01006403.1 coordinate 25,019, forward strand.
GAAATTGTTGGACAAAAACAGCGATATTTAGCAAAACAAAGAAATATCGAAACTTTCGCTATGATATATCTAAGATAAAAGAAAGATATCAACAAGGATATGATCGATATCCGACATCAATGCAGGAATATCAGTAATTATTGCTTTGAAATTTTAGGTAAAAATAGAAATATATTCAATAAAAAGCAGCCATATTTAGCAACCCCCCCCCCCCAAAAAAAAAAAAAACAAAAAAAAAACCCAGAAATATCGAAACTATCGCTTTGATATTTTTACGATTGAAGAAATATATCAACAAGATATCAGACATATTCAAGTGTAAAAAAAAATATCAGTAATAATCGCTTGATATCTTATGTTTAAATAGTAATATCGCCGAATAAAAAGAGCGATATTCCGCAAAAAACAGAAGTATCGACACCATTGCTATGATATTTCTACGATTAAAGAAAGATATCAACAAGATTTCAGCGATATCCAGCATAAATAAAAAAACAGTATTGTCGCTTGACATTTTAGATTAAAATTGAAATATCGGCGACATAAACAGCGATTTTTAGCAAAAGAAAGAAATATCGCAACTAATCGATATAATATTTGTACGACGAAAGAAAGATATCAACAATATATCAGCGATATCCAGCATAAATACAGAAAAATCAACAATTATTGCTGGATATTTTAGGTTACAATAGAAATATCGAAAACCAAATTATCGCTAAACGGAAATATCGAAACAATTGCTATGATATTTCATACGATTAAAGAATTATATCTACAAGGATATCAGTGGTATCCAGCGTCAGTGAAGAAATATCAGTAATTATCGCCTTAATTTTGTGGGTAAAAATTAAAATATCTGCGACTAAAACAGCGATATATATCAGAAAACAGAAATATCGAAACTATCGCTATTATCTTTCTACGATTAAAGAAAGATATCGAAAAGATATCAGCGATTTCCAGCATCAATAAAAAATATCAGTAAATATCGCTTTGATATTTAAGAAAAAAAATAATTATTGGCAACAAAAACAGCGATAGTAGGCAAAAACAGAAATATAAAAATTATCGCTATGATATTTTTACGATTAAAGAAATATATCAACAAGACATCAGCAATATCCAGCATTAATAAAGGAATATCAGCAATAATTCCTGGATATTTTAGGTTAAAATAAAAATTCCGGTGACAAAAACAGCGATATTTACCAAAAAAACAGAAATATCGAGACTATCGCCATGATATTTCATAGCATTAAAGAAAAATATCAACAATGTTATCAACGATATCCAGCGTCAATGACGACATATCAGCAATTATCGCTTTGAATTTTTAGGTAAAAATTGAATTATCGGCGAAAAAAAAAAAACAGAAATATTGAAACTATCGCTATGATTTTTTTAAGAGTAAAGAAAGATTTCAACAGCGATATCCAACATTAATAAAAAAAAATATCAGTAATAATTGCTTGATATCTCAGGTTAACATAGTTATATCGGCGAAAAAGAAACAGCAATATTCAGCAAAGATTTCAGCCATATCCATCACAAATAAAAAAATAACAGTAATTATCGCTTTATATATTTAAGGTTAACAGAAATATTGGCGACAAAAACAGCGATATTTAGAAAAGACAGAAATATCGAAACTATCGCTAAAAGATGTGTACGATTTAAGAAAGATATCAACAGGATAACAGCGATATCAAGCAGAAATACAGAAATTCAACAATTATTGCTGGATATTTTAGGTTAAATTAGAAATATCGATGACCAAAATATCGAAATTTAGCAAAAACGGAAATATCGAAACTATTGCTATTATATTTCACATGATTAAAGATTTTCAGCGACATCCAGCTTCAGTGAAGAAATATCAGCAAGTATATATTGCAGGAGACATTTGTATAGTATATTTTACAGGAGACATTTGTTATTAATTCTGATTAAAATTTAGTTTCCGAAAAAAGTGTGTAATCTAAGTGTATGTTTCTCATAAAATGTCAGATGCTTTAGAAAACAAAAATATCATGAAATTCATTGTTGAATGTGTTAATCACTGCAAACAATGCTTGTAGAAAAAAAATGAAATGCCAAACTAATGATTGCGCTCAAACTAAAAATGTTCAAAATATTTACATAGACAGACAAAAATATATCTATATACATACTAAGGCAAGAAATAAAAAAAAAATAACTTTGAATATGTAAAATAAGTACTTAATAAAAACAAAACAAAAAGGTTTTGCGTAGCTCGGCGCCACCGCAAAGCAATCGTTATATACAGAATCAAAGAGAAAAAAAAATCTTCAGTTAAAAAAGAAAACCAAAACTAATTTTCGTAGCTTCATGCCACTGCAATGTAAACAAAAATAAAATAAATGAACGGAGTTATGTGAACCTAACAAAAATGTGTAGCAGTAAATGGCTGGTTTATTCCCTAGAATTCTAATGAAGTTGAATTGATGAAGGAAAGGAGTATGTTGCTAGAAGTATTGCGGATTTTACATACACCGTCAATTATTGCTTTCAAGTTCCATGGATGGTTACTCTTGCACTCTGGGCAGGGTCAGATGAATGGACTGTCAATTTCGAGGACAATCTCTGGCCCAATTGGAGACTGCCTGCTACCTGAGGCGAAGCGTGATGCCTCTGGGTCAGGATTAGCAGACGGTCGGAAATAAATGCCTTTATTCATAACTTTCCTTTGATCCTCTATTTCCAATGAGACATTCCCCTTGACATCCTCAGTTGGCACATTATCAGAAAAAAAAACTTCATCAATAACAGCATAATAGGAGCCAAAACTTACTGGAGGAGACCCTTAACAATAAGATCTAGCACGAATGCCGTGTGAAGATATGGAGGAAATGCTCTTAACGGGTGCGGACGATATACTTTTTGCTGATACGGAGACTGCATCCTGGTTATTTTCTTTAGCTGGAGAATCCTAAGTGTTTTGAATTAAACAAATATTCTCAAATGAAAAAACCTATTGCTGTCTTTAGAGGGTGAACTTGCATCGGGAGGAGTATCTGGTGAGCAATCAACACAGTTGATATCGTGTGGATCCAACTCCATCACAGTCTGTAATGTACAAAATGAAGATATTTACAAACTATGTACAATATTTACAATTATATTATTATTTAAGTTTCCTAATCCACCAGGTGTTTTGGCGACTGTATTCTTCTGCCGCTTCTGGTCGCCCTTGTCTTGCACTTGTCCTCACCTGAGGGTAAAATCTGAACAGCGGCTGGAGCGGTATGCCCCAAGGACTCTGTTCTCTCCTGCCATCCCTGCTTCTGAAATAAGATTGTCATTAGAAAGCGAAGCGTTACGCCTCAGCTGATCTTCATCATATTGGTTAGGGGTCAGGGCTTCATCTAAAAGAACATGTCCTTGTTTAGAGTCCTGAAATGAATCCATAGAGTTGTTATTAGCACACGGAGCTTTACGCCCCGTTGAAGAGTCTGGATTTTTTCCCCACACTGTTGCGTTGGCGTGCCGTCAGTATATGGCATTGTTTCATCCTGATCGGGTACTTCCTGTGATTCTTCTTCATCTTCAGCACATTTCTGTTCAAACGGACGATACCTCATTCTGCGTATCCATAGTGGAATATGCCTATCATGACAACTCTTTAGGGGATCCGGGTGTAGAACATACCGTATATCGGGTTATTTTCGCGTCGGGTTTTGTTCGCGATTTTGGTATAACAAAGGCCAGTGAAAAATTCGCTAAGTTTATAATTCACGTTTTTATGCTAAATTTAATGCATCTGAATGGGCATTGAAATTTACGCGGGGGCTAAAATTCGCGCAGGGTTGCCTACCGCGAACATAGCGAAAATTAAACACACGCGAAAAAATCCCGATATACGGTAGTCTCCTTTTCTGTCCCTGACCTTGTGAAGAGGAGCCTTGCTAGACACAACTTAACAAGGTCCTGTCCATGGCGACCTCAACTTTGCGCTTTGTCCAACTTTGGTTCTGGAATCCAGTTAATAAACAAGGTCACCTACAGTCCTTGCTTCAGTAGCCGTTACTAAAAGAGCGATCATTAAGCGATCCGTCAGCCGTCAACGATCAGTCATCGATCAGTGATCGATCAGTCAACAATCCGTCAAAATCTGACGGATAGGAGAAGTAATTCACGTATTTGACGGATACAATACGTAAATAACGTGACTGTTGGATGATTGATCGGTCCTATCCGTAAATGACTGACTGATAGCCTTACGTCATCTTTCAAGTTAATAAATTTTGGGAAATGATAATTTCGTTTCATCACAAAAATGAATTTAGAATTGAAATATATAAAAAAATTATTATAACACCCTTGGTATATTTAATCCGTACGTTAAGGTTAATATTATATTGATTTGATGTTTCTGCTTGTACGTAGGAAATGCACAGTATATAATACAGTTTGTTCGAATGCATTAAAATTTGGAAGCACATCTGAATTGACCAATCGTCGAAAATAGACAAATTTAATTTGATTAAAAAAACGTTAATTGTTAGACAATAACAGGAATGCAAATAAGAGCGAAACAAAAATTTAATGACAAAAAAACAAAACCAAAAAACAAAACAAATGATTTGACGCATTCAAACACGAAAGACTGGGAAATCCTTCTTTTCAAACACTAAATATGCTAAAATTGATTTAAACAGAGACATATATGTCTCTGATTTAAATAGTGATTCATGAAATAAAAAAAAAATCTTCGACAGGATTATGATGAATAAAATTTTCAAAAAAACTAAATTGTTTAGGTCATTTTTAAAGATTAAGTTTCAACTGCAGACTAAAAATCTGATTTTCAATCCTTCAGTATGCTTTAATTCATTAAAATTGTTCTTCGCAAAATATAAAACTCCTTCGAAAGCATATGATGAATAATTGTTTTGAAAAAAATCAAATTGTTTTGGTCATTTTTAAAGTTTGAGTGTAAACCGCACCAAAAATCTGATTTTTCAACCTTAAAAATGCTTTAATTCATTAAAATTGTGCTTCGCAAAAAATAAAACGCGTTGGAAAGGGTGTGATGAATAAAATTTTCAAAAAAACTTAAATTGAATTGGTCATTTCTACAGACTAAATTTAAACCGCAGACTTGAAATCTAACTTTTCAAGCCTTAAAAATGGTAAATTCATTAAAGGTGTGTTTCGCAAAAGATAAAACTCCTTCGAAAGGATATTATTAATAAAATTTTCAAAAAAATTCAATTGTTTGTGTCATTTTTATTAGCAGAGTTTAAAAACCAGACTTACAATCTAACTTTTCAAGCCTTAAATATGTTAAAATTGTGTTTCGCAAAAGATAAAACTCCTTCGAAAGGATACGATCAACAATATTTTAAAAATATTTCAATTGTTTTGGTCATTTTTATAGACAGAGTTTAAACTGCACACTAATATTCTAACTTTTCAAGCCTTAATTATGTTAAAATTCATTAAAATTGTGTTTCGCAAAACATAAAAATCCTTCGAAAGGATATGATGAATACAATTTTTCAAATATTTCAATTGTTTTGGTTATATTTATAGACAGAGTTTAAACCGCATTCTAAAAATTTAACTTTTCAAGCCTTAAATATGTTAAAATTCATTAAAATTGTGTTTTGCATTAAAAATGTGTTTCGCAAAGGACAAAACTCTTTCAAAGGGATATTATGAATAAAATTTTCCAAATATTTCAATTGTTTTGGTCATTTTTATAGACAGAGTTTAAACCGCACTCTAAAAATCTAACTTTTCAAGCCTTAAATATGTTAAAATTCATTTTAATTGTGTTTCGCACAAGACAAAACTCCTTTGAAAGGATATGATGAATAAAATTTTCATAAAATTTCAATTGTTTTGGTCATTTTAACAGACAGAGTTTAAACTGCAGACTTAAATCTAACTATCAAATACTTTACGAAAGGATATGGAATAAATGAACATGAGACCATAACACATATGTTAACTCCAACTGCACTAATTTTAATGAACTGTATGGCCATTTCGGAAATTTATTCCGCATCAGCAGCACTAGAACCCAAACAAAGGAAATCCATAACTTCAAAAAATGTTTAAATGTATAAAACCAAACGAAATCCCAATAATCAGTAATATCAAATATAGCTTAGGACAAAACTACGATGGTGGGAGTTAATCCGGCGGTTTTAGAATTTACATAAATTTATATAATAGTAATTAAACAAAGTGTACACATGAGATACTATCTCATGTACAAGTACACCACATCTAAGAAAAATAAAGAGCATACATCTCTACCACGGGGAATTGTTTTACCAACTCCACACTGCAATAAAAGACAAAGCCTTTAATATGTTAAAATTCATTAAAATTGTGTTTCGCAAAAGTTAAACTCCTTCAAAAGGATATGATCAATAAAATTTTCAAAATATTTAAATTGTTTTGGTCATTTTCATGGACAGAGTTTAAACCGCACTTTAAAGATCAAAGTTGTCAAGCCTTAAATATGCTAAAATTAATTAAAATTGTGTTTCGCAAAAGATAAAACTCCTCCGAAAGGATATTATGAATAAAATTTTCCAAAAATTCCAATTGTTTTGGTCATTTTTATAGACAGAGTTTAAACTGCGCATTAAAAATCTAACTTTTCAAGCCCTAAATATGTTAAAATTCATTTAAATTGTGTTTCGCAAAAGATAAAACTCCTTCGAAAGGATATGATCAATGAAATTTTTAAAATATTTCAATTGTTTGGTCATTTTTATAGACAAGAGTTTAAACTGCAGTCTAAAAATCTAACTTTTCAAGCCTTACATATGTTCACATTCATTAAAATTGTGTTTCGCAAAAGATAAATCTCCTTCAAAAGGATATGATGAATAGAATTTTCAAAAAAAAAAAATCATTTCTACAGATTGAGTTAAACCACAGACTTAAAATTTGACTTTTCACACTTGAATATGCTGAAATTTGTTAGAATTGTGTTTCGCAAAAGATAATACTCCATCAAAAGGATATAATGAATAAAATTTTCAAAATATTTATATTGTTTTGGTCATTTTCATAGATAAAAGATAAAACTCCTTCGAAAGGATATGATCAATAAAATTTTTAAAATATTTCAATTGTTTTGGTCATTTTTGTTGATTGATTGATTGATTGATTGAATATTGTTTAACGTCTACTCAGCAATATTTCAGCTATATCAAGACGAGAACAAGTTTGTTGATAAATAATCACTTTGGGGTATGGAAATGGCCATGGGACGGGAAATTCTGACTGCCACTGGAAAAGTAGGGTGAAATCGTCAAGGGCGGGGAATTTAGCCTTGTAGCCGATCACCTACGGACCACCCGGTCATTTTTATAGACAGAGTTTAAACCGCAGACTAAAATCTAACTATCAAGCCTTTAATATGTTAAATTTCATTAAAATTGTGTTTCGCAAAAGACAAAACTCTTTCAAAAGGATATTATCAAAAAAATTTCCAAGAATTTCTATTGTTTTGGTCATTTTTATAGACGAACTTGAAAATGCACACTAAAAATCTAACTTTTCAAGCCTGCAGATGGAGTTAACATGTGTGTTATGGTCTCATGTTCATTTACTCCATATCCTTTCGTGAAATATTATATATGTTAAAATTCATTAAAATTGTGTTTCGCAAAAGATAAAACTCCTTCGAAAGGATATGATCAATAAAATTTTTGAAATATTTCAATTGTTTTGGTCATTTTTATAGACAGAGTTTAAACCGCAGACTAAAATCTAACTATCAAGCCTTTAATATGTTAAAATTCATTAAAATTGTGTTTCGCAAAAGACAAAACTCTTTCAAAAGGATATTATCAAAAAAATTTCCAAGAATTTCTATTGTTTTGGTCATTTTTATCGACGAACTTGAAAATGCATACTAAAAATCTAACTTTTCAAGCCTTATATATGTTAAAATTCATTAAAATTGTGTTTTGCAAAAGATAAAACTCCTTCGAAAGGATATGATGAATAAAATTTTCATAAAATTTCAATTGTTTTGGTCATTTTTATAGACAGAATTCAAACCGCAGACTAAAATATAACTATCAAGCCTTTAATATGTTAAAATTCATTAAAATTGTGTTTCGCAAAAGATAAAACTCCTTCGAAAGGATATGATGAATAAAATTTTTAAAATATTTCAATTGTTCTGGTCATTTTTATAGACAAGAGTTTAAACCGCACACTAAAAATCTAACTTTTCAAGACTTAAATATGTCAAAATTCATTGAAATTATATTGTGCAAAATTTAAAACTCCTTTGAAAGAATATGATCAATAAAATTTGCAAAAAAATATTGTTTTGGTCATTTTCAAAGATCGAGACTCAGTTTAAAATGCAGACTTGTATTATGCAGTTTAGATACCCAGTTCTCAGTCACAAATACATGCATTTAATATTTAATGCAGGAGTTTGTCTTTTATTGCAGTGTGGAGTTGGTAAAACAATTCCCCGTGGTAGAGATGTATGCTCTTTATTTTTCTAAGATATGGTGTACTTGTATATGAGATAATATCTCATGTGTACACTTTGTTAAATTACTATTATCTAAATTTATGTAAATTCTAAAACCTAAGGATTAACTCCCTCCATCGTAGTTTGTCCTTAGCTATATTTGATATTACTGATTATTCGGATTTCGTTTGGTTTTATGCATTATAAACATTTTTTGAAATTATGGATTTCCTTTGTTTGGATTCTAGTGCTGCTGATGAGGAATTAATTTCCGAAATGGCCATACAGCTCATTAAAATTATTGTAGTTGCAGTAAACATATGTGTTATGGTCTCATGTTCATTTACTCCATATCCTTTCGTAAAATATGCTAACGATTTAAATTGAAACAAAATACAGCATTCGTTTATTCGCCTTTATATTCGAAAAAGATGTATCTAACAACCTGGAAACACACGAGAATAATATTATGTTTATTCGTTTTGCCTTAAAATTCCAAATATTTACGTATCCGTCATACGTTATTTACTGATTGATACAACACGTAATTGACGGATGCGATCAGTAAAATACGTTTACATCCGTAAAATACGTTTACATCCGTAAAATACATAAACATCCGTTATTCATGGATCCGTCATCGATCAGTGAAAAATCAGTCATCAATCAGTCAAAAATCCGTCATCAATCAGTCAACAATCCGTCAATAAGTAACGGCTACTGATACAAGGACTGTATACGCATGTTATACAACCCTGAGGTCATAATCCCTTTTCTGCCTCAATTGCGAGGGTCTTAAATTTTCTCTTGCGTATTAATGGACTTCTAGCAGACTATAAGCTAGTTGGACTACCCATTCATCCGCTTGACAACGATCCTTACATTGTTGTGGAATCCCCAGTAAAATTTCTACCGGCTGAATTGTTTCGCGCCCTTGCATAAGGCGGTTTGGGATAAATCCAGTTTGTCGGTTAACCATGAAGTGGAGTGCCATGGGTAGCAGAGGTATATCCTGGTCCCACTTTGTGTTCCTTTTCTCGATGTAGCACCGTATCACTTGTAAAAGTACGGTAATGAAACGTTCAGTCTTACCGTTGGATGATGGATGGAAAGGTGTGGTTCTCGTTTTTGCTATTTCAAGCCTTTCACAAAGGGCTTGAAAAAGTTTCCATCGAAATTACGGCCCTGGTCGATGTAAACCTCCAACGGACACCAAAATTTATATATGAAATGGGTAACAAATTGTTCAGCAAAGGTTTGTGCTCTCTGGTCGGGTTTTGCAGCCAGTTCGACCCATTTGCTAAATTGGTCGACCATTATGAGAACGTAGTTGTTGCCTCGTTCACTGGTGTTAAGGGGCCAAGGATATCTAAATGGACCCTCTCGATGGGGAAACCAACATGGAACGACTCGAGGTGTGCTCTTGGCTTAACATTGGGCTACTGGTTCTGATTGCATATATTACACGTTTTGACATAGTCAATGCAATCTTTGGACATCTGGTACCATAAAAAGGACCGCTAAACTCCAAGATGGCCAGCAGACCTACTATCATGACAGTGGCGGAGTACCTCAGCTCTGATCGATTGTGGAACAACCAAGCATAAATTTCGATCTGTTAACTAAGTCATCTGTTTGGTAAGGAAATGTAGCGTCTTGATCAAAGTCCTTGGTGTTCTCCCCACAATCCAAGAACGAAGCGTTATGCCTCAGTTCTGAACCAGGTTTGATGGACGCCACACGAATGTCCTTAATATCTATCGCCCCATCCTTGATCGATAGTGGGACGACGTCATCTACGTCTTCTTCAAAACGAGATCCTTGGTTGTGAACACGGCAACAGTAGCTGCATCCACCGCAAGGCATGGATGTTGAATCCTTCCCAGCCTGATAACAGCTACAGCTCTCAATTGTGTCTTGCATCCTGCTGAGGGAATCAGCATTTTGATGCTTTTTTCCAGGGCGATGGATTATTTCTCTTCTAGCAATCGTAATAACTGCCCTTCGATTTTCTTGAATCGCATTAACCAAACCAGACTGTTATGGTCTGTTCGGAGTATGAACTTACAACCAAGCAAATAGTGTCTAAAGTATTGGCAAAATTTTACAGCGGCTAACAGTTCCTTCCTTGTTGTGCAGTATTTTTTCTGAGCTTTGACAAGGACATGGCTACCATAGCAAATAACCTTTTCTTGACCTCCATGCACTTGGGAAAGATAAGCACGATCGCATGATCGGATGCGTCTGTGTCCAATATAAACAGCCCATCAGGTGTTGGGTGGGCTAAACAGGGTGCTGAACTCAAAGCTTGTTTGGTGGCCTCAAAGGCCTGTGTATGTTGATATTCCCATATTGGCATTTCATCTGCATGTGCTAATCTGTTTAAGTAGGCTGTCAATTTTGCGAAGTTCTTGACGTGGTAGCGATGGTAGTTGACGAAGTCCAGAAATGACATTAATTCCTTCGTATTATTTGGTCTTGACCAGTAACGTACTGCCTCTACCTTAGATGGTGCCATTGACACACCCTTTGCACTGACGAGCTTTACGAGAAATTCAACCTGAGACTTGAACAGCTCGCATTTCTTTGGTTTCAATTGGGGGTGTAGTCACTGAACCTTTGTAATACGTTTCTTAAATTTGAAATTCCGTTTTCAAATGACTTGCCCAAGACTATGATGTCATCTACAGATGGGTGCAGACTAAACGTTTCAAATAGTGCAATTAAAGTGAACTTGAAGTTCACTTCTCAAGTGCACTTCGCGTTCTCTTAGCTGTCGCGAAGTTCACTTTTTGTTAGTGCCTGTACATTTAATCTTACAATTTTTTTTATTACTCTAAATTTTTTATTACTTTATAGAGCAAAATATGATAATATAACC
>MJUU01006403.1:51479-71502 GCA_002080025.1 Modiolus philippinarum
AGAAAATATTAACATCTGCAAAATTCGAAACGGTAAATTCAAAAGCAAATGTTAGCAAGTGTAATAAACCAAGATGTGGTATATGTCATATTTTAATAGAAGGCGATACTTTTAGTTTCAAAAATGGACAGAAATTTAAAGTGAAGAATGGATTTAACTGTACATCAGAAAATCTTATATATGTAATTACATGTTGCAGATGTACAGAAAATTACATCGGTCAAACCGGAATGACTTTGCGACAGAGGATGACAGTTCATCGTCAACAAATTAATAATCCTTACACACGAAAAATTCCGTTAAGTGCTTATTTGGAATCTTGTGGCCATGGAAACTTTAAATTATTTCCGTTATACCAGTGCCCAGACGGCACAACAGACCAAGAACGCATAAACAAAGAAACATTCTTCATTAACAAATATAAACTTAAGCTAAATAAATGAAGCGCCGAAAATTGACATTTTAATTCGGCAAATTATAACGTTCAATATTCTTAATTTAGACAATACCCGAACGTTACTTTCACTTTCACTTTAATAGTATGACGCTTTAATTGTATGACGTTCCGTCATTAGCAACCGTACTAGTTTCCTTCCATGAATATCTGCATCGAACAGTGAAACCGGTAGGAGAAAGGAAAATGTGACATTTCTTGAATTCATTGTGATTTGTTTTATTATTAATTTTTTAATTACAACTTTTTGACATTTCCGAAAGATTATTTTTCATATATATATATTGATTTTTTTTTATTATTTTGTTTTATTTTCAATTTTTCATTTATTCATTTTTATAAAGAAGAATCGTCACTTTCCGGACTTAGTCTGATTATTGATTCAGTTAACTATGTTTTATACATATATCTTTATTTCTTTAAGAAAGAGTTTACCAAAAATGAACTGTGAATATCCGTATAGCCCTGATAATCAGTTGGTTTTTATGTAAGCAGTAAAATCTCATATTGAGATGGCACACAATTTCTGTAAGTCAAATAAAAAGGCCAATATTATGCAAGTAAGTTATTTTGACGGAGCATAAAAATGCAGGTGTACATACACATTCTCGTTTGTCGAAAATGTAGATTGTAAATTAATGAAGATAACACTCGGGCACTATTTAATTAATACTTTTGATGAACTTGTAAGAAATACCTTTTATTTATCATGTTATTGAAAAGCTTGACATATGTTCACACGAACTAGACTGTAGAAAGAGTTATTTCAATTTTAAAGCGTTCTTTTAAATCTGGGACTAATGTATTGTAGGGATTGGAAACACTCGATAATCACTAAAAAAGGGCCGTAGCGGCTAAAGTTATCAGCGATTATATAACGGAATGGATGTGAACTATTAATAGACCTAACAGTTATCTGTATAACACACTCGATTTTTTTAAGAATTATTCTTAATGAAAATATTCTTAATTTCTAATGTTATTCGTATTAATTCTATCCATAACAACAATTACGTATAAAGCAACAAAGTCGGATATACTACAAAAAGAGGTAAATAATATATATCGAATTACACAAAAATCTTAAATAATTTTATATAATACTTATTAAATTCTGTAAATTCTCTAAATATTAAAATTAAATTACTCAAAGTACTCTACAATATGTAAATATTTTTTTTTCTACTGCAATTTCTCATTTTTTATGATTATGATTCCTTCACAAAAGGTACGCAGATTTATTAACACCGTCGGTCACTTTGTCAAGAAATGGCGATCACACTATTTTGATGCAATGCATGTAATCAATTGAATTTCACAATAAATCATACATCAAGGCACCCTGTGATATGTAAAATTTAATATTCTATATGAATTTCATATTTATTTCAAGATTTAACGAACTATTTCTTCCCAATATGTGCAAAAAATTGCCTCCATCGATCTTTTTCTCACAGAAATTCAAAATTAAATCCTAGAGTAAAGAAAACCTTGCAATCTGACTGGGAAGGTGTTGATTAACACTCGTTAAGTAAACATGAGACATTAAACAAACTTTTCTGACAGTTATCGGTGTATGAAATAGCTCTATTTATAGTATTTTCTTTGAAAAATCAACGAAAACGAAAATCAACATCTACGAGAATGATTTTATGGAGTCTTGCACTGCATTATGGGTATTATGTCTGGAACCATGATTTGATCTGATCAAACTGGTTTGTTATGGTGTTTCAAATCCCGTATTAGTCCCAATTCAAACATATAAATAGTAGTAATATTTTGCCCCTAATAAGTTAGACGTTAGCAGTTAGAACAATAACAGACTATATTTTTTTTTTATCTCTGTTTGGTTTTCCTCTGATATGTTTATTTCCAGATCTATTTGATACTATTCGAGCTTGTTTCATAGGTAATTTACCTTGTGCTATAGGTTTAAAACTGTAGTAATCCCGTAACAAGCTGATACAGGAATTTCGAGTTAACTGTGTTTTTTTTCCTGAGAAAGTTCTTTATTACATAAAAATCAAACATTCAGCAAACATGAGGACACATCAATAAAAAACTTGGTTGCCAGCACGGAACATAGTTCAACATTTCCCCTCTTGGAAAATCACATCTTCATTTTCTCTAAAATCAGTGACGCAAATTAAACTAAACTTTACAGGAATGATGTATGAAATGTATTTTTCAAAGCTTGTTCATTTCGTTCTGATCGGTAAAAAAAAATGGCTGCCAGCGTTGAACATGGGTTTAACTTAGATCTAATGGGAAAATTACATTTTAATCTCCTTCTTTGAAACTGCTGAAGAAAATTCAACCAAACTTTACAGGGAGGATGTAATACAGGTACCTTTACAGTTTATCAGTAGACTAAATGTGTATCAGTTCCATGATAGAGACAATATTAATGGTAGCGCTTCCTCATTTACAAAACATAATAATTTGCTGATTACTGTTTCCAAATCAATCATTTATACATAGAACTGATTATATAAATTAATTCTTTTCTGAGTTTTACTATCTTTGAATGTCATTTACGAATTTCGGTTTGTTTTGCCATTTTACGTGTCGTGTCAATTTTATTTCATTTTTGTCTCGCCCGCGACGAAAGTGTCGAAAGTGTCGGCGTCATTGGCGTCGCCAATATTAATTTAAACCCCGTTGTTATTTTTTTTAAATATCAATATCTTCATCCAATCTTTATGGAATCACTTGAAATTTGGACAAAAGCAAGAAAATAGTCATAACATTACCTCCAGCTGAAAAATTTGAGAATTGTTTCTTGCTCATGAAATGTATTTTAACACTTTTGGTTACAGTTTTCTAAACATCAATATCTTCATGAAATCTTTTTATGGAATCATTTGAAATAAGGCCAGAAGCAAGAAAATGGTTAGACAATTATCTCCAGCTAAAAAAAAATGGATTATTTTTTTTTAGTTTTACCGTATTTGTTCCGTATTTAGACTTAGTCTTTGGCTGAAAATTTTCAATGTTAGTTTTTCAGAAGTAGAATAAGGTCTTCTGAATATTAATAGAGCTTCATTAAAATTGACATTTCTACATAAAATTGGCAGATGTGTAACTCAATACCTTCCTTTGGATCTTCTCTGGTTTAAATTCCACGATCTATTTTGATCAATTTTGATCAATTGCGATGACTTGCATATTTTGCCAGTTGGAATTTGGAGTATTAAAATGGATTGAGTGGCCTGGTTCTGATCTTTGTTTTCGATATGGTTACGATGCAAGTTTATGCGAAGATTGAGCGCATTTCTTGTCTCACCAACATATTGTTCTTTACAGACAGAACATGTAACCAGATAGATGACATTGGGCGATTTACATGATAATTGTCCAAAGATTTTGAAAATATCACCGGTAGCTGTACTTTGGAAAGTTTCAGTCATGGAACTCTATTTACACAATTTACAACGTCTATCACGGCATGTTGTAAAGCGGCCTATCTCGGTAGAAGGTAGTTTAGCTCTAACGGGAATGTCTTTCAGGTTCTTGGGACGACGAAAAGATACAAGCGGGGGTTCAGGGAAGGTTTTAGTTGACGCATGGAGAATAGGCATACATTCGCAGGATATATCAGACAGGTGTGGCAACTTGGGGTGGAAGGTAGTCACTCAAGGGTAACGAGAATTTTTCTTCTTCTTGCCCCGATACAGTAATAATTGAGTTCAATCGATTGATGACACTTTTTGGATTGTTTTTTTTCAACATCTTTGATAACAATATCCTCTCTCTTTTCTAAATTACGGAGTGCTTGTCTTTCGAATTTCGTGATGTTGCAAATGGGGCGACTTTCTTTCGGTAGTTGGAGTTCTACTTTTTCTTTGACTGTTTCAATATAAGACTTTAAGGCTCTAGATTTACTGCACTTGGGCGTCCAAGTACTTGTCTTTTTGCATTTGTCGTAAAAATCAGCCTCCGAGTCTGAATCTGAATGCTTAGATCTACACGTACCTTCTTCCTCCCGCTTTCTTTCAAAATATTCTTTAACCGTAAACGTCTGAAAAAAGCATGCATGTCATCTTTGAATTGTTTTACATTTAGATGGTTTGGAGTTGGACAGAAACCTAGCCCTTTTGATAAAACAGATTCTTCGGCCTCAGAGAGAGGATTGGCAGACAAGCTTTAAACCGTAGACTTATTATCATTTTCAATCTGTGGACTTTTCTGAAACCGTATATTTTTCTTTTTTGAATGTTGTTTTACGGGTTCTTTTAACTCTAATGACGGAAAAATATTTTCGATGTTATCTCTTGTAAACTTGCGTTGTTGTTGATCAAAACAGATCGTGGAATTTAAACCAGAGAGGATCCAAAGAAAGCTACTGGATTGATCGTTTAAAACCCGGTCTTAACATCAGGGTTATAGAACAATAAATGCATATAATACCAGCGTTAAAAAAAATAAGAAAATATTGCAGTTAATGTTATATACAAACACCAGCAAATATTTTTTCACATCACTATAATTGAGTTCACGCCTTCAGTCTTCGAAATGTAGTTTACCTATTTAATTAAGTTTTGTAGTGTAGTTTCTGTAAATAGTGTGTTGTTTTTTTTATATATTTTGTTGTTTTGAGAGAGACTCGGATAGAGTTGAAATATAAACATTATTTATACTAGTGCTTTTCACATTGGTCATACTGAAAGTTTTTATATATATATATATATATATATATATATATATATATATAAAAGAAAAAGTTAATTATAATCCACACAGGAATAGAATATATGAAAAATAATCTTTCGGAAATGTCAAAAAGTTGTAATTAAAAAATTAATAAAAAAACAAATCACAATGAATTCAACAAATGTCACATTTTCCTTTCTCCTACCGGTTCCACTGTTCGATGCAGATATTCATGGAAGGAAACTAATACGTTTGCTAATGACGGAACGTCATACAATTAAAGCGTAATACTATTAAAGTGAAAGTGAAAGTAACGTTCGGGTATTGTCTAAATTAAGAATATTGAACGTTATAATTTGCCGAATTAAAATGTCAATTTTCGGCGCTTTTATTTAGCTGAGGTTTATATTTTTAATGAAGAATGTTTCTTTGTTTATGCGTTCTTGATCTGTTGTGCCGTCTGGGCACTGGTATAACGGAAATAATTTAGTTTCCATGGCCACAAGATTCCAAATGAGCACTTAACGGAATTTTTCGTGTGTAAGGATTATTAATTTGTTGACGATGACCTGTCATCCTCTGTCGCAAAGTCATTCCGGTTTGACCGATGTAATTTTCTGTACCTGTACATCCGCAACATGTAATTACATATATAAGATTTTCTGATGTACAGTTAAATCCATTCTTCACTTTAAATTTCTGTCCATTTTTGAAACTAAAAATTTACTGGACATTGATTTGAGTACTGTTACAATTTCATCGCTGTATTTCTTTGTTGGATCAGTTTTAATTTTTTTATAAAAAGCGGGTTTGACAGCTGCCTGTTCGACAATGTAGTCATCGGTGTTCATGACGACTACATTAGAACTTTTGTCAGCCTTTTTGATAACAATATCCTCTCTCTTTTCTAAATTAAGGAGTGCTTGTCTTTCGAATTTCGTGATGTTGCAAATGGGGCGACTTTCTTTCGGTAGTTGGAGTTCTACTTTTTTTTACTGTTTCAATATAAGACTCCAAGGCTCTAGATTCACTGCACTTGGGCGTCCAAGTAGTTGTCTTTTTGAATTTGTCGTAAAATCTGAATCTGAATGCTTAGATCTACATATACCTTCTTCCTCCCGCTTTCTTTCAAAATATTCTTTAACCGTAAACGTCTGAAAAAAGCATGCATGTCATCTTTGAACTGTTTTACATTAAGATGGCTTGGAGTTGGACAGAAACCTAGTCCTTTTGATAAAACAGATTCTTCGGCCTCAGAGAGAGGATTGGCAGACAAGCTTAAAACCGTAGACTTATTATTTTTTTCAATCTGTGGACTTTTCTGAAACCGTATATTTTTCTTTTTTGAATGTTGTTTTACGGGTTCTTTTGGTTCTAATGACGGAAAAATATTTTCGATGTTATCTCTTGAAAACTTGCGTTGTTGTTGATCAAAATAGATCGTGGAATTTAAACCAGAGAGGATCCAAAGAAAGCTATTGGATTGATCGTTTAAAACCCAGTCTTAACATCAGGGTTATAGATCAATAAATGCATATAATACAAGCGTTAAAAAATAAGAAAATATTGCAGTTAATGTTATGTACAAACACCAGCAAATATTTTTTCCCATCACTATAATTGAGTTCACGCCATCAGTCTCCGAAATGTAGTTTACCTATTTAATTAAGTTTTGTAGTGCAGTTTCTTGTAAATAGTTTATTGTTTTTTATCTATTTTGTTGTTTTGAGAAAGACTAGGAGAGAGTTGAAATATAAACAATATTTATACTAGTGCTTTTCACATTGTTAATATAATTATATATATATATATTGATTTTTTTTAATATTTTGTTTTATTTTCAATTTTTCATTTATTCATTTTTATATAGAAGATCCATCACTTTCCGGACTTAGTCTGTTTATTGATTCAGTTAACTATGTTTTATACATATATCTTTATTTCTTTAAGTAAGAGTTTACCAAAAATTAACTGTCAATATCCGTATAACCCTGATAGTCAGTTGGTTTTTATGTAAGCAGTAAAATCTCATATTGAGATGGCACACACTTGCTCAATTACGGGTTCAATGCGTAAGAATTTCTGTAAGTCAAATAAAAAGGCCGATATTATACAAGTAAGTTATTTGACGGAACATAAAAATGCAGGTGTACATACACATTCTCGTTTTTCGAAAATGTAGATTGTAAATTAATGAAGATAACACTCGGGCACTATTTAATTGATACCTTTGATGAACTTGTAAGAAATACATTTTATTTATCATGTTATTGAAAAGCTTGACATATGTTCACAAGAACTAGAATGTGGAAAGAGTTATTTCAATTTTAAAGCGTTCTTTTAAATCTGGGACTAATGTATTGTAGGGATTGGAAACACTCGATAAACACCAAAAAGCGCCGTAGCGGCTAAAGTTATCAGCGATTATATAACGGAATGGATGTGAACTATTAATAGACCAACAGTTATCTGTATAACACACTCGATTTTTTTAAGAATTATTCTTAATGAAAATATTCTTAATTTTTAATGTTATTCGTATTAATTCTATCCATAACAACAATTACGTATAAAGCAACAAATCCGGATATACTACAAAAAGAGGTGAATAATATATATCGAATTACATAAAAATCTTAAATAATTTTATATAATACTTATTAAATTCTGTAAATTCTCTAAATATTAAAATTAAATTACCTCAAAGTACTCTACGATATGTAAAGATTTTTTTTTTCTACTGCAATTTCTCATTTTTTTTTTGATTATGATTCCTTCACAAAAGGTACGCAGATTTATTAACACCGTCAGTCACTTTGTCAAGAAATGGCGATCACACTATTTGGATGCAAGGCATGTAATCAATTGAATTTCACAATAAATCATACATCAAGGCACCCTGTGATATGTAAAATTTAATATTTTATGTGAATTTCATATTTATTTCAAGATTTAACGAACTATTTCTTCCCAATATGTGCTACAAAATTGCCTTCATCGATCTTTTTCTCACGGAAATTCAAAATTAAATCCTAGAGTAAAAAAAATCTTGCAATCTGACTGGGAAGGTGTTGATTAACACTCGTTAAGTAAACATGAGACATTAAACAAACTTTTCTGACAGTTATCGGCGTATGAAATAGCTCTATTTATAGTATTTTCTTTCAAAAATCAACGAAAACGAAAATCAACATCTACGAGAATGATTTTATGGAGTCATATAAATAGTAGTAATATTTTGCCCCTAATAAGTTAGACGTTAGCAGTTAGAACAATAACAGACTATATTTTTTTATCTCTGTTTGGTTTTCCTCTGATATGTTTATTTCCAGATCTATTTGATACTATTCGAGCTTGTTTCATAGGTAATTTACTTTCCGCTATAGGTTTAGAACTGTTGTAATCCCGTAACAAGCTGATACAGGAATTTCGAGATAACTGTTTTTTTTTCCTCAGAAAGTTTTTTATTAGATAAAAATCAAACATTCAGCAAACATGAGGACACATCAATAAAAAACTTGGTTGCCAGCACGGAACATAGTTCAACATTTCCCCTCTGGGAAAATCACATCTTCATTTTCTCTGAAATCAGTGAAGCAAATTCAACTAAACTTTACAGGAATGATGTATGAACTGTATTTTTTAAAGCTTGTTCGTTTCGTTCTGATCGGTAAAAAAAATGGCTGCCAGCGTTGAACATGGGTTTAACTTTGATCTAATGGGAAAATTACATTTTCATCTTCTCCTTTGAAAATGCTGAAGAAATTTCAACCAAACTTTACAGGGGGGATGTAATACAGGTACCTTTACAGTTTATCAGTAGACTAAATGTGTATCAGTTCCATGATAGAGACAATATTAATGGTAGCGCTACGTCATTTACACTACATAATAATTTGATGATTACTGTTTCACAAATCAATCATTTATACATACAACTAATTATATAAATTAATTCTTTTCTGAGTTTTACTATCTTTGAATGTTATTTACGTATTTCGTTTTGTTTTGCCATTTTACCTGTCGTGTCAATTTTATTTCATTTTTGTCTCGCCTGCGACGAAAGTGTCGAAAGTGTAGGCGTCATTGGCGTCGCCAATATTCATTTTAACCCCGTTGTTAATTTTTTTTAAACATCAATATCTTCATCCAATCTTTATGGAATCACTTGAAATTTGGACAAAAGCAAGAAAATGGTCATAACATTACCTCCAGCTGAAAAAATTGAGAATTGTTTCTTGCTCATGAAATGTATTTTAACCCTTTTGGTTAGAGTTTTCTTAACATCAATATCTTCATGAAATATTTTTATGGAATCATTTGAAATAAGGCCAGAAGCAAGAAAATGGTTAGAAAATTATCTCCAACTAAAAAAATGGATTATTTTTTTTTTAGTTTTACCGTATTTGTTCCGTATTTAGACTTATTCTTTGCTGAAAATTTTCAATGTTAGTTGTTCAGAAGTAGAATAAGGTCTTCTGAATATTAATAGAGCTTCATTAAAATTGACATTTCTACATAAAATTGGCAGATGTGTAACAGGCTGTTGGATTTTTTTATTCTGGTTCCAACTTATGTAAATTTCTGAAAATATCAAACATTGTCAAAGACAAATAATTTTTTAAATTTTGCATCCACTAACGAATTTAAGGATTTTTGTTGGTATCAAACATAATTTCAAGATTAAAGAACTAAATAACGTGGTTTCAACTTTGGTAAGTGTCCTGAAACTCTCCAAGGAAGTTTGTTTATAAATTTTTATTTTATTAACAACACTTTTTTTTTCGATGAATTTGTATCAAACAAACATTTTTAATAACAAAATTGCGAAAGTTTTTGATTCCAATTTTGGTTAAGATTCTTGGAACTCTAGAATACCAGATTGTTTGTTTTTTTAATTCTACCTGGCAACCATAACTTTTCTATTACATTTAAGTTATAATGATCATTATCAAGAGTCAAATCCGAAAAATCTTTGATTCTTATTTTGGTTAATTTCCTGATACTATGAAAGACCTGTTATATTTTGGAATTCTACCTGGAAACTGTTTCTTTTTTCAATTCCTTACATTATTCATATATTGTTTTCAATGGCAAAATTCCAAAAGTACCCAAGTGGTGTCCTTGTTTCTAATTGTGTCTGATTTTGCCATTGGCCATGGATTGTTCGTTCTTTTGATTGACAGTTCGGTTCTCACTTACCTTCCAAAAATCTTTGATTACATTTTTTGTATATCTAGATTTGGTATATTTAATGAAAGACCATTAGGGGGACAGCCTTATTATTATCGGCATAAGCAAAAGGAGCAGTAGGGTTGGACCGGTTTTTGGGGTACCCAAATCTACCCTTCCGGTGTCCTTTCCCTTATAGTGTGATAAACATACGAAAAAAAGCAACAACAAAAAAAAACAAAAACAAACAAAAACAAAAACAAACAAAAAAACAAACAAAAAAAAAAAAAAAAAAAAAAAAAAAAACAAACAAACAAAACAAACAAACAAAAAACAAAAAAAAAAAACAAAAAAAAAAAACAAAAAACAAACAACACAAATGAAAGGCTACTAACTTCTTGCCTCTCGACCACAATTTTTAAAAAGGAAAGGTGACAGCATGTAATTTTGAAAGTTTGGTCAATGAGCAATGGCCGCTAAACTACTAAACTGTCTGCTACCTGAATACACCTAGTCTTCTGGTAGAAAACTGTCTGACTGCGGAGGATAAATAAAACTCAAAGCTTTCAGAAGGGTTGTAAAAAATAACATGAATTTCAGTAGACATCAACAGTATTAGTAAATTTGCTAGTAAGCGTATAGGTCGCTGGATTTCAAAGCCAATTCAAAGTACACATGCAGAATATCCTGTCGACATCTCCTTTTCGTACAGATTCAAGCTATGTTCAAGTTTTCTGAGATATTTAATCAGTTCTCGACATTTTTTAACTGTTCGGTAAAATTGGCAATGAGAAATACGCTTATGTAAGTAGCTGCTTACGAGTGACGTAATATTTTGATATCGAATTGTTCATATCAACTATGAAACTTTTTAAATGTATCTTGCAATTAATGAAATACTCAACTTGTTATAAAAGTTTGAAGGTGAAAATAAGGTTACGTTCATTAAAGTTAAAGTCGTCAAGAATAGAACAAGCGTTAGCGAATCGTACCAGAATACAATGCATACCCAAGTTGCATAGCAAACGGTAAATTGTGCGATGTTGTGCGCGTGGTTTAAAGAAAACAAAACTCTGATCTGCAGCATTAAAATCAAACAATATGGAAAGCCATAATCCAAACGTAGTAAAAAAAGTATTCATTACCACAAACATAAATGGAGCTAGTGAAAGGTGGCCGTCAAAAAAGGAAAATGAGTAATACTGATATCGAAGTCATCCCTTTTATCGTAGATTTTAGTATTTTGTTACCAGAGTCAATGACGATAATTAGATCTAGAAAAGGGCAATTTGGAATTAATGTAAGGTTCATAATTTTTCTGTTTTGGTGGGTAAATGATGTCAACATACTCAAAACAAATAAGGATTGTAAATAGTAAAGATATTGTCGATATACCTGTTGTTATCATAAAACATAGAAATAAACTGAACACTGTTTTGTATGATCAAAATTTCATATTTTTGCATGAAGTCCCGTTCGTTAAATAACAGTATAAGGTCTTCAATGAAATAAGCAGAATTTGCACCAGCTGAATACTGACAGATGTCATCGGGTTTTCTCGAAATTTACCTCGTGGTGCACGGTGTACCTATACCATTAGTCCTTTTTTCTTATGTAATGTGGTTCAGATGATTTATTCCACGTTAATCTCCAACTGTTCTCTTTAAATGTTTATTCAGGTAAGAAAAGGTCAATAAATCTAACACTGTCGTGCTATCAGTCTTGCTTTGTGGCATTCTTTACAAAACAGATCATTAGTATGCCGACAAAGAAAGTTTTCTGTTAAATTTTTAAATGGATTTGAAAATTTATCACAAGTTAGTTATCTGTAGTCAACAACACTGTTACATATATCTTTATTCTTTTTGGGTTATGAGTTCTAAAAATACACAGATGGAATATACAACCTCACATTTGACTTCAAAAGGATCACTAAGTGATCACAAAATGATCACAAAAAAAAAGTTTTGATCATTGATCGCAATTATGAAATGTGATCAATGACCGCATGATCACATGTTTTTCGATCATTGATCGCAGGTGTTGTGATCACTGATTGCAGGGATTGTCATCAAGGATCGCAGGAGATAAAATTAAAGGATCTGAGGCGTTGCGATCAACGATCATAGCTGTTGCGATCAAGGATTACAGCCGTTGCGATCAACGATCAGAATCCTTTCGATCAAGGATCACAAAGATTGCAAGACTTGTACTATCAATGATTGTTTATTAAAAATAGAAATTTTTATTGACAAATATACAAAAATTGTAATACCGTTTTAACTTATATTCATTATATATGACAACTAATCGTTTATTTTACGTGTATTATTCATTTCAGTAAAACGTTTTGTTGAACAAAAATCGAGAATTGTACTTTTTTATTGTTGCTTTTGTTAACTCATTATTTTTTGTCATTTTTGTGTACTTAGTCATATTATTTATTTGCTAATTTATTTATTTATTATTGTTTTTTTTAGTATTATCATTTCTAGATGTAACGCCTTTTACATCTAAATGTTATTTCCCAAATCTTTGTATATACTGTACATATGCCCAGAATAATTTATAATGAAAACATATTGTGTATTATGTACCTTACAGTGCCGGGTTACTGATTTTTTTTTTTTTTTTGGATAAGTTTATCTATCATTTATATGCTATTTACACCTGTTTTCCGAGATTATAAGCCAGTGTAAAATGCAGAAGAATACGAAGGAAAAATTCATATTTATTTAATTTTATAAGCATTTGTACAGTATGAATATATATTTGCAGACTAAAGCAAAAGAAAACGTATATAATATAATTATGACCTACGATTCCATATTTTTAGTGTTATCGCAACGACTTAGCTTCCAACTGGCTAAAATATACAAGAATTGCCGTTTTTGCCATGTCTTTGGACTTTTGTTTTTGTGATCATCACTTCCCTTATTCCTTTGGTATTCAACTGCCGTTTTATAAAACAGTCACATCTAATCTTTCAAAAGGGATTCTCCAACTAG
The DNA here is from genome assembly GCA_002080025.1 of Modiolus philippinarum. Taxonomy (NCBI): domain Eukaryota; kingdom Metazoa; phylum Mollusca; class Bivalvia; order Mytilida; family Modiolidae; genus Modiolus; species Modiolus philippinarum. The sequence goes on from MJUU01006403.1 coordinate 64,767, forward strand.
AGATATTTCACATTCTGACGAAACTCGACGTAACCCGACGAAAGAAACCTTTCATGACGAACCACAACCTAAATGACACGAAGGGGACCATTAACTGAGGATATCATGTTATTCATTTCCAATATTATTTTTAGATTATTTCTAAGAGGACGACTAAATGCATGTGTTTGTCAAGCTTATTAAATCATCACTTCACCTTATACCTTTGTAATATTAGACATTATTCACATAGAAATAAAATCTTGTAAAGTCTTTATCCGGTCGAGTGCACCCTTTTACTGGTAGCTTGCCAGGCCGGTGAAATCACCAAACATTGTCAATTAAAATATTTTCAACTATTGATATACTACGAAAATCAACATCGCAAAATCCTGTACAATAAGTTATAAAGATGGAGATTGAACTGAATAAATCGTACCGGAAACTCCAAAACTAAAAAAAGGACTTTCTATGTCGACTTAAAAACTTGCTTCAATCACGGACCATATGAATATTTTAACGGCGCATGGTATAGCACTTTTTAAAAGCAATGCTTTTATAATAATAATTTGTTTCTCTATGCACTATAAAGTATCATCAACAAATAACTGCCCTGAAACCAGTTCGATATTCAAAACAATCTAATTGACCTTTGATAACGATATAACGAGTAATTATTGCATAGGGAAAAAGGCAAGAAAAAAACAAGAATAATTATTTATTTCTAGAAAGTAAAATGTATGAAGCGGAGATTAGAATATGAACATAACTTTTTAGCGGATTTCATTTTCATTTTAAAACTTTTTTCTGTGATTTTTTTTTTTTTTTTGGGGGGGGGGCAGAATTTTTCTAGCGTTTGTTTTTGTTTAGAATAATTGTTTTGTAACGTAAATATCATTTTTACATAGGGGATATACCAATAGCTTTAATTTGCAATAAAAATCTTGATATTGTCTTTTCAATTTAAAAGTGACCAATTTCCTGAACAACCTAGCATGTCTCAGGCAATCGAATAAAGATAGATTCGCCCTTTCGATGACATGAATTTGAGGTTCCACATTTTCATGCTCGTGTCAAATTTGAAATCCACTCTTAATTCATAAAAGTGCATTGGCGGATCCAGAAGGGGGGGGGTGTTCCGGGGGTTGGAACCCCCTTTTTCTGGACAATCATGTTTTTAATGAATATCCTGATGTTTTATTAAGAAATACCCCTCAAAATTTTCGAAATCTCCTTTCATTTCCAATTGGAACTCCCCTTTTTTAATTGCCTCGATCCGCGCCTTAAAGTGGCACCGTCTCTGAACTCCAATCCCACCGAAAACGGGATGGCATAACTAGCTAACAGACAACACCCATACAAATTAACTCCATTGTTTGCAAAGTCACATGTATTATAAAACATAATTAATGAAACTGAGTGAGAAATGAATGTTAAAACGGAAGACGGAAAAGCCGAAATCATTCGCCATTCAAGAAACAAGATATGTTTAAACGAGTAAAACATATGTCATGCTTTACCGTAAAGGATACATCCCAGCAAAAATAAATTATAAAATAAAAGATATAAGAAAGATCAGTGAGTAGGTCTAAACAATAAAAAAGCATACGATGAGGGCCATAAATTTCCATATAATTCTTTTTATATCAAATTTTACACCACCAAATTTGAAATGGATATGAAACTGTAAAAATATAGGAAAATGCGTTTAATAAATTTCAATATAGATAGAGTATGGGTCAAGAGGAAATCTCAACATGACCTGATTGTATTTGTTCATCAAACTATTGTAGCATTGTAAAATGTGTATTTGAAAATATTCAATAGATCTGATTCATTGAAATGAGAGAAATTCATATGCCTTATTTATAAAGACCCCCCCGCATGTAAAATGCTCAAAATGTATAAAAGGTATTATGAATGCTTACTGTCCATATGGTTCAAGTACTGCATGAAACACATTAAATTTTATTTCTTGAACTTTGTACTGTTTCATCGGACTGTTACTTCTTCACATTTATTTTACAAATGGCATAATGAGAAATGCATGACTGATCTATTTAAAACTTAAGAAGGACAACTCGAATGTCTTTCGTTCGTCTCTTTCGTGGGTCATACGTACACACGAAAGCGACGAAACGAGACGTAGCGATTTACGAAGGAAATATGGCTCAGCACGAAGATTTTTCAACTACTTTGCCTATATAATTATTTAGTTAAAGATTAACAATATTGTAATTGGAAGTGTTTACATTTTTAAATTTACTATCGCTTTTTTAATTTTTGAGTAATAACTAGTCCCCGTACGTTAAGGTTCTCTTTCGTCAAAATGTGAAACATCTCTAATAAGATTTATCGTGTGTTTGAATGCAGATATGTATATCACTGACTAGTGAAATGAGTTTTCAGGACTTGATCACGAGTCTTTGATACTGGACTTTCGAAATGAGAGTTTTTCCAGGAAATATTTCTTAAAATGTAAACAAGAGATCTTCATGTTCCAGAAGCTATCAATGTATATTGTATGCGCATATTTATCATTAATTATGAGTGATCGGTTATTCAATACTTTAGCGCTGTGTGTAAGCTTTTTTATGTCAATTAAAATTAGCGTGACGCATATTTTGGAACTCTCCGAATTAATTTATATTTTGTTTGTATTTAATATTATTATCATTATTGTATCCAATGGGTCAGTAATCCAGCTCTGTCCCACTTTACTGGTGTACTGGAAATATTAATTCACAAAAGGTTAATTAAATGATAAACCTATTTCTGCTCAATTTTGTTTATCATGTAAGAACAATAAAAATAATCACTCAGCAAATGATTTTTCATAGTTGAATAGATCACCAAAATATGCATTTACCATGACTGCAGTCTTAAATTATGCCCAGTGTTGTTGACAATATTCACATTTTTATTGTCAGATCATAAAGAAAATCTATACACCATTCATGTGTACTTTGTTTCAATTTGTTTCCATAGTTTCAGAGGAGATTATCTTCATACTTTCAATGCTATAAATTGCCCCAGTAATATCAATACGTTTTATGCTTTAAATTGCGTCAGTACTATCAAAGATGATGATCACAATATTTTGACATGGAGTCTTTAATATGTTTATCTTTGCTTGGAGCTGACGGAAAGACTTCAATATGAGGTTTAATTCAGTTTTCATCTACATAGTTTCAGAGGTTATGATCAAACTATGTTTTATCTAGGATACACTAGAATAATCGAGTCAGGATTGTTGATTGATTGATTGATTGATTGATTGATTGATTGATTAGAGTGTATCGTCCATTGAGCAATATTTCAGCTATATCAGGACAAGAACAAGTTAATCAAATAAAAAATGTAGGCAAAAGAAGACAGAAATAAAGGTGGAAGGGACAACCAGACAACTAGTTTTGATTGCCACAGGAAAAGGGGAGTATGGGTAGGGGCAGGAAATTAAGCCTTCTATACGAGACAAAGTGACAAGGCTCTTTTTAGAAAATAATAAAGGAGGGGTCTTTATACTGCATGGAGCATGGCGTCATTCCACACAGTCCGGCCATTATGGTTCGCTTTCCGTATTATGACCTGATAATCAAGCATAGACAGGGTATTTCTCTATCCACCAGCTGGGGATGCACTTTGCAGCTCTTTATCCTGAACCCTGGCCTTATACATTTAATCATCTCTGAAAATGGAAAAAAGTTCAAGTAAAATGAGGGGGCTAACAGGGTGTGTCTCTCCTTTCAGTCACCCCTCTCCTTTCCTCTGTCCATTTTCTCATTGTATTCCTTTCATTTTCTTTTCTCCCTTCCCAATCCCTTTTCCCACCCTCTCTTCCTTCTCCAAGACTTTTCTCCCTTGTCCCGGTCTCCCTTAATCATGTCCGCCTCCTCTTAAATGGATAAAAAGACAAAATGATATACAGTGACTGCATGACATTTTTTCTGGCTTGCTCATCATTAGACAAGGAACATTAACTCCTGCGTAAAAAGGGTTCGGCAATATTTTTTATGCCAGAATCAAAGTAGTGTCACTTGCAGCAAACAATCTATATATCATTTAGAAATATTAATTAACAAAACTTTTATACGGAAAAGTTGGTGACGAATCTTTTTCCTATTTTTCAAAATATTCTTAAAAGAACCTATGATGCGTATTCCACAAGAGGACAGAATTGTGTATAATGTCATATCGTATGAACCTGTTTAAATCTTAAGTCGAAAACATCTGAACAGATTCAATGACGTATGCAATTGTATCATTTGTTTCTGAGAGAACTACCCAACTTAAAACGAAATATATACATATATTATGTAGTCTCATAACAATCATAGACTGTCAATAAACTGGCGATACAACAACATTAACTACGTATATTCCAATTAGTGATCACTTACACCAAAAGGAAATATCATAGAAAGTTTTAGAGGTAATTTTCCTTCATGATGCACACAAAACAACTCCATAAAGGTCTGTGGTTTTACTTCACGTACTTTATCAGAAATGTTAATTGACCTGAGCAATCGAGTCACAAATACATTGTAATCAATACTTAAATTTCAGGAAGAATTTAGGCAAAACTTTACAAAAATTACAAATAGGTTGTTACTCTTTTGGGATTACGCTTGAAAATATTGTACTGGGACGTGATCGTGCTGAAGATGTAGTAAATCGAAAATTATACTATGAACCCTACAAACAGGTGTGTCATAAGGTTTTCCGGAATGGTAAACTCACGCGGAACACTATAATTGAACTGTCCACTGTATTGCTAAATTCGGTATTCGTTAATTCTGTTATAATTTAATCCTAATGTAAGATCTCGTTATCGATAGGCTAGTTCGCGTTTAGAAACTGTGTTAATGCTCTCTGTAAGATTATTGATCATTATTAATAATATCGGAAGAAAATAAAATGTTTAATTTTAAATATCCATAAGAACAAAGATTTTTTTTCGATTTTCCGACAAACTGGTAGCGTATTCAAATAATGATATCGAACCCGATATAAAGCATTATCAATGCAGTTTTCTGTCAAAAAGATATCTGGAAATTAGATATATTCATGTAATACATAAATTTGTTTTGGAAATATTCGTTTTAAATTAAAAAAAAATAATATGAATATAGTTTTTTTTCTTTTTTTGTTTGTTTCTTTTTTGTTTGATTTTTTGGCAGCAAACCATTTTGCTCGAATGATGCTAATTAACAACAATGTGTCACAAAGCTCTTGACACGTTTATTTGATTAGGATGTGAATTGGTATCTTTACAACTACGTATTTATAATCTAATGAATTACTGCCAAATTAGATGACAGATGTGGTTGAGGTATTACCTGTTTGTGATATTTTTGATAGGTATAATACATCTACGTAACAATATTTCGAACAACCGATCAAGTTCTTATGAAAGAGTCATATCTCTCGGACAAGGGTTTTTACACATTATTGGAGAAATTTATTTATATATTTTGATGTACATTGATTAAATTTCAATCCTATTATGCACTTGGCTGCATATGAGTTGTTTAGAAATAACAAAGTCAAGCCTTGGGGAGATCATACCAAACATTTATATTTCAATCAAGTGTTGCGGATTATTTCTTTTTCCATAATTATACATAAAAAACAAATTTTATTTGTAAATGAATTATCATATATGGAACAGAAATTTGACTGATTTTTTCAGAGACATATCTCTGATTTATCCGATTCTCAAACAATACACTCAAAGAGCAGCTTATTCACAACATCAGAAACATTTTTTACCCGACAATTTGATTATTATTCAGCATATGTTCAAAGTTGAAAAATTGACAGTTGATTGACCACACCATATGTAATTCCTGCCACGGTTTTGATCTTTTGCTTAGACATGAAGAAAATTAAATATGCCATATCATTCTATTTAACTGTCTTTAAAAATCAATCACAGAAATTCAAAAGGGTTATCCAAGGCTTTTGCAATACACAATGAAAGTTGAAAATCAAGTACATGTGTTTTGTAACTGCCTAATTCCACCATGATACTTTCAGACGTTAGGTATATTTTGGCAAAATGCAGTTATTTGATGCTAAGTGTTAAGTTCTTTCGGTCTATGCTTAAATCTGTTCAGACATGTTTTGAATTTGCCAACCACCAGAGCTTTAGAGTCCATGTTGGTACCTCAATCTGCAATCCAGTAAGTTAGGAAATGTTCATTGATTTGACCCAATCAGTTTCACCCATTAAGATTTTTCCTGATTCAGCAATTGGAGTGTTATTTTTGGTGAAGAATTATGGTAGAATGTTGATTTTCACCAAATCCTTAAATGTTTGTATTTAGATAAAGCTAGAGGTCGGTTTCCAAACATATTTTTTTATATCAAATATTTACTATCTCAGCTAATTTTTGTCTAGTTCTGTTCTATCATTTTAACAGATAAATACATTTATTAAGGCCTTTCCCACTACAGTGGAAAGACCTTATTGTATTTCGTTTGATTCTTCTTTTTTCTTCTTCTGCCATCAATGTTGTCCAAGTGCTTTGACCAATCATAACCAAACTTCGTACACTTAACAGGCATTGGCCTGGGTCGACTCAGGTCACCCTGAAAACCGATTCTATTTTTAGTAACAGAGTTATCTCCCCAAATACGGTTAATCTTGTTATTATGCTTGATCATAAACCGTAACTGACATCAAAAACTGAAGTGAGGAATGTATTGTACCCATCCTCATGATGATTTGTCACGCAAAAAAAAAAAAAAAAAA
>MJUU01006404.1:7256-29064 GCA_002080025.1 Modiolus philippinarum
TTTTTTTCTTTGGATTCCTCTCAATGTAAGCCTTTAGCAGTATGTCAACAGATTTGATGTAGCTCTTACCGTTTCCGAGCTATAAGGGGTCAAAGAGGTCAAAACTGCAATCATTAGAAACATGTGAAGTCTGTATTTTTCATTAAATTTGGTGGGATTTTTATCCTTGGATTGTTCTCATTTTAAGCTTTCAGTGATATGGCAGTATATTTTGCATTGCTTTTTGGTTTCCAAGCTATAATGGGTCAAAGGGGCCAAATTACAATACTTCAAAATATGTGAAATCTTTATTTTTCAGTGGATTTCAACCTGATTTTTTCTTTGGATTTTTCTTGATGGTAGTCAACAGAACTTCTTAGCTCTTACAATATCCTAGTAATAAGGGATTAAAAGAGCTAATTTTTTATTTTCACTAGTTTGTTTCCAGTTAATTTCTGTGACAAGGTCCTTATTGTGTCCACATTAATTTTAGTTTACACTTGTCCAAATTTCAGTGGCCGACATGCTGCGGTCGTATCATGCTGCGCTCGGCGTAGTCCTTTATTTTAAGGTAAATTAGCCCTTTAATATTCAATTAGCCTAGTTTGAAATAATTTGATACTTTGGTAAAGTTGCTCGTTGAGCTCTTATGTGTTAAAAATATGGCTGGCATTGGATGTCAACACTGTCTATATCGTAAACTGCATTCATATACATTTATCTGAGATGAAATACAAGAGGGAAACAAAACAATTTAACTGACATACAAAGAAAAGGTGTTCTGCGAAAATGGGTAGACCTGTTTTCCAGTTTGTAAAGCAAACGAAACTACACTCAAATACTTGCAACAAAAAAAATCATCAAATTGAAAGTGGAAAGAAGGCGTTTATAAAGGAAATTAAAAAGAGATGTTAAGCATGTTACTTTTGATATACAATACTTAGTCACTCAGGCTGAAATTTCAAAACGAAGGTGTCCAGAATATGTCATAAATCTTAAACTTGCCATAGAAAAACAAATTGTTTAATCGCTGACATTACAAAACGCGTGTATCTGCCCAGGTACTATAAATCTGGTATTAAAGGCATGAGACAAACATATCCATTAGTAGAAGTCAACTCGTTTGGCTTAGCTTCCATTATTATGGGTATCTTTTGCAAGGTTGTCATTAAATTTTAATAAAAAAGACACAAGCAAAAGATTAAATAGTGCATATAGTAAGAGATTTGGTGAAAATGGCAGAGCAGTTTGGAGTAGTAAAGTCACTGGTAATGGCTGTGATCTTTTAAATGAGCTTTTTGGAACGTTAAATTCCCCTGAACTAAAGCAAGGAACATTAGAAGAGATCAGTCAAATGTTGAAATTCTTACCTGAGAAGGAAAGGCTTGCAGCTGGTGAGGAGGAACGTAGTCTAGCTATTGAAAATAACGAATCCATCAATGTGTGCCATACATAACTGTAATTGCTGACGTTGGATGGAGTAAAAAAGCCATAAACAAACCTCTAATGAGTCGAATGGCGTAGCAATAATTATTGGTAACAGAACAGAAGATCTTTTATATAGGTAGAAGTTACTGACATATTGTAGTAGAGCGTCAAATTCACACACTGAACCTGAGGAGCATCTGTGCTTCAAGAACTGGAATAAATCGGGCCAAGTCATGGAGAGTGATATTATTGTGGAAGGATTTGAAGGGGAGGAGGTCCATGGTGTACGGCATTTGAAGTTAATAGCAGATGGTGATTCGTCTGTTTTGCGAAAATTCATGAGGAGGTACCAGTATGGGGTGAATATGTTACTAAAATAGAATGCTCCAATCATGCTTGCAAGTGCTTGAGGGGTAATTTAGAAAAAGTTGTCAATGACAATCCAGTTTATAAGGGACAAAATAAGTTGTCAAAATCTACAAGAGTGAAATTGGTCAGTTCCGTTACATGTGCAATAAGAATGCGCTCAAAAGGGAATATTCGTAACACTGCAAAAAAATTTGCACATGATATTAGAAACCCGATACATCATATATTTGGTAACCATAAAAAATGCTCCGACTTTTGCAAAGCTTAATGTACCATAACTGATAAAGTCGAAGCCTAGGTTTCCTTCACCGAAACCTTAACATCAGCTCCAAAAAGATCAAAGAGCAGGCCTACATGACGTAAGTACGACTACAGCTTGAATATGCGAAAACAGTCTGGGACCCCTACAAACAAACCCTGATAAATAAAATCGAAATGGTACAACGACGAGCAGCGCGCTATGTCACCAGCCGCCATAGAAACAGATCCAGAGTTTCAGACATGCTCGAAGAACTTGCATGGAAAAGCCCACAACAAAGGAGAAGAGAGTTCCGACTTGTCATGTTTTATAAAATAGTCAACAACTAAATGGAAATAAAAAAGGAGAACTGCATGACAAAACCACAGAGACGATCAAGAAACGTGCAGGAACACTTATATGCACTACAAAACGCAACCAAGGACTGCAGACGATGGTCATTCTTCGTCAACACAGTTAGAGACTTGAACTCCCTACCACCGGACATTGCGGCTTCTAAATCACTTGAGATATTCAAATCTCAAGTGACCACCACGTAGATACTGTATATATGTTTTATCCTGATTTAAAGATGCGCACAAATTGCCAGTATATTCAACAAGATGAATGTGGGCAGTAAATGGAAGAAGAAGAAGATATCCGTCTACATTTGTCGTAATACAGCACACCCAATGGGTCTTGGTGANCAAAGCTCATTGTTGAAGGCCTAATGGTGACTTCAAGATGAAGAACAACAATAAAAGCGTTGTTCCGTTGCTTTTTACCATGTATTTATAGAGATTTTGTCTCATGTGCATTTACTCCATATCCCTTCATTGCTTATATATGTTTTATCCTGCGCACAAATTGCCAGTATATTCAACAAGATGAATGTGGGCAGTAAATGGAAGAAGAAGAAGATATCCGTCTACATTTGTCGTAATACAGCACACCCAATGGGTCTTGGTGAAGACCATTACCCAGCTCTCACTTTCTGCGATCAAAACTTGTTGCCTGATAGCTTTATCCCCCACCCACTTACACAAATATTCATATATTTCTACTTTTAATTTGTTGATCTGTTTAAATTATTATTTTATTGATATATCCATATCGGATCTCCTGTAATTGGCGATCGCAATTCTGGAATACCAGAACTGTTAACAATTCTGCAACAAAAAATTATTCCAGAATTGTTGTTCCAGAATTGTTAAAAATTTGAATAATGCTAATTAATTGAACTATCTATTCAAGGATTGTTATTAAATAAAATCAATCAGGGACTTACAAGTCATTGAGTCAATGCTAGGATAATTCTCATAACAATATTGTTTCAATCTAATTGATGATTTTTGTTCAAGTGCACATAAACAATTTGACTCAAGCTGTTTATAATTTTTTTTTTTAAATACAGTCACGTACTATAAGAATTACATAACAACAGTTTAGATTCTTTTTGAAATATGTTATTGGCTGTGAAAATGACGTTTGTTATTCATGAAGTCTTCCTGTAAATTAAACCTTGGACTGCTTTACAATATGTGACATACTGTTTTACATTTTGCAGCTTGATTTCCAATGCTTACCATCTGTGACAATAATTCATCTCCTTTAGGTAGCTTGGGAGCAAATAAGAAAGCTTTTCATTTCTTTGAATCGAGACTTTGCCCTCGGTAGTTTATATCTGGATTAACAAAATTTACACTTTGGTTCAAAGTACCATGCAAGGCTAAATTCCTTTATCCTTTATCCTTTTTCCTTAAAAAACCTATTATCAAAAAATAATCAGAAGGAAGTATTCATTACCAAAAATACCGAAATATAGGGCCACATCCATTCCAAGCAAAATAAACGGAATTAAGACTCGGATATTTTGAGGGATTGCAATTTTTATCAAACAGCAAATTTCTATAAAGCGCAAGTGAAGACGAGTCTGACTACTTGGTTTGTGAATACCCTCGGGGGACATCTGGTCCATTTGAAGATTTACCAACATAAACTACATGTAGCTGTACTCTAGGTTCGCGCGATGAGATAACGCGCCCAGGGAAAATAATTTCCCAAACACTTCTAGTTTTTTTAAGTCCAAAAAAGACAAAACTCAATGGCAGGTTCCCTGCTATATAGGTGCCTTTATAACTTACATGTAGGTAATCTACGAAGTCAAGTCGTTTTACCAATATTCGTGAAAAGGGGGGGGGGATGCACGATAATTTTACTGTAACTCATTTGATTAATAATACACAAACGTGGTAACCAGTACATCAGGCTATTTTTAGTAACAAAAAATTTTCAAATGAATACTGAATCAAGGACAAAAAAAAACTACTAAGACAAAACAAACAGACCAAAAACATAAAGCAATAACTAATGTAAGATATTGCCTTCACTTGCAGTAATCTTTAAATGTTAAGCACCGAGTTACTAAAAGCAAATCTGAGGGGGAAAATGGCTATCACGCGATTAAATAGTCTCAATAATATCAGAGAAGATCGTTCCTTGAATTATGCTCCTCTGTTGGCGGCTTTCTTAGATTGAATGATACCCGCCGGATAACATTTATGAAATGGCCCAGAAGGAAGCTTTTGTGACCAGTTGGTTCAGTAGTCCAGTAGTTATTATGTAACCCCTCTCTTGGGGAGACATATTGTTTTTTGTTTTTTTCCGTCAGTGGTCTGTCCGTCAAGTCTGTCCCTCCGTCACAAGGTTTGTGGGCGCCATTCTCCTACATTTTCATCGGATTTTGACCAAACTTCTTAGGATAGGTTTGTTGACCATCATGCCTAGTTGTGCATATTGTTTGGCCGGATTGATTGGCCAATTTTTGTTGGAGTTATGCCCCTTTTTGACATAGAATTTTTCTAAATTAAATTTGTGGACGCCTTTAATTCTCCTACATCTTTCATCGGATTTCAACCAAACTTCACAGGATTGTTTATCCTCATGCCTATCTTGCCACATTGATGGTCCAATTTTAGAGGAGTTATGCCCCCTTTTTAACATATGTACTGAGGGGAGACATTCGTTTTTGTATCAAACACACATTTCTAGTTACCATTTTGAATTTAGTCATTCTGTTTCTGAGGACTTTTCAGATTTTCGGCTTATAAACTGAATACAGTTGAAAATCTGACGAAGGAAAAGTATAAACATTATTTAATCTTACATGTTATAACTCTTCTTGAATTGTAATGTTGATTTACCTTCTAATTTTAATTCAATTGCTACTTTTCCTCTTTTGGCAGTCGAAGGGTGTTGTGGAGCATATTTACCCTAGAAATTTTCACAATTAACCTCTTTGTGGCCATGTTTCTTTTCCTGACATAAAAATACTACTTTAGTATAGGTAAAACAACTAATAATATCGATGCAGGCGCATATTATGTAATTGGGTTGAAAACAATCTTTTTTCAAAAGAGAGTCTACACCCCGTGCGGAACATGAAGTTCACACCCCATATTGCAAGTTTCAGTTATTCAGCTAAAAACCTTTCAGAAACCAATTTTACTTGTAATTACAAAGTTTTTCAATAAAAAAATTGTAGTAATAAGCGTAATAAGCGTTTGTTTTCAAACTACGGGTGGAAAATTAGTCACAGCAGTTGTCTGTTTTTGCACCTGATTTTGAAGTTTGCCTCGAGTGTTTGCAACATCTCCAGCGTATATTTTGAAAGTCTTTACAGTTTTATAAACTATGATGATACCTTGATTCCGGGCAGTTATAATTTTGACAAGAATCTCTGCGTTTGTCTTTATAAATGAAAATGAGCTCGCATGTTCACTGGGTACGAAGTGCGACGCGAGAATTTGCCTTTTTGGGGAAAAATTGCATTTCTGATTGTTGTTCACAGGTGAATTGTGGGACAAATCAAACGGTATTTAGATCCAGCATGATGTCAAAGAAGTAAATAACGCGAGAGAGTGTATAAGTTTTAATAAAATGTATAGATTATTAACAAGTTGGTCTTTAAATACATATGTTTGCTTCATATACGACTGCAACATGGTTAATTTAAACGCAAATGCAAAATATCGTAGTAAATCAATTTTCCCTTCTAAACGAGTGTTAACTTAATTATATTTGTTGATTTAGTACCACATTTTGAACGAAAAATAATTTGCTATAAAAATAGCAACCTAGAATGGTTCTGGACCTCGGTATTTAGATAGTAAACCAAAAGTTGTCAAAAAAATGAAACCCCTTTTTGAGACGATGCAAAACCTTTTTCATAAAGAAGCGACTCCTTGTTAGTGTAAAATTTAAACAGGTTTATGGCACGCCAAAGCCACAAAAATGAGATAAAATAGCATTATCTCAGGTAATGCTATCTTATCTGTATTTTTGTGGTTTTGGCGCAGATAAAATATCATTAACTCCTGATAATTAAATATGGAAAAAAAATTAACATAGGTCTCTATGCAATAAAGAGATAAAACATTCTTTCCTGGAGGTAATGAAAATGCTTATCATAACTGGTAATGAACTTGTTTATCTGTTAACAGGTAATGAACTATCTTACGATAGATGTCCGATCAGTATGTAATAATTTATTGTGCCCATTGAAGAACATCCGTCTTAATTTGTTACATGCAATTTTATTCACGAAGGAAACGATTCCTTGACTACTAGCAACTAAAAGCTTTAAGAATGTGAATAGTGTACACTTGATATATTCTTTAATATATATTTTATTAATTCCATAGATTCATTATCACTGTTAACATTCACACTTGTTCTGTTAGAAACAAAATTTACTTCCTGGTCTCGGACGTCCTTGAATAATAAATAAATAAATAATTAAGGTTTAATTAAAGTTAGCATGGTAAAACTACTATATAAAAGCAGACTTTGCTTAGATCCTGCAAGAAATAGACAAAAGTTTGAAAGACTTCCATACCCTCCCCCCATTTCAATGAATTAAACATCCAGTAAGTAAGTAAGGGGTATTTTTAAAGTCATAGCTTGTACAAATTAACAAGCAAAGCAAACATGAGCGCACAAGAGCTCTTAAACTTCTGATATTATAAACTATAAATAACAACGTAATCTTGATAAATAAACACAAAACACTGCCTCGTGCAAATACTCATTCCATACACATGATAAAGATAAAAATAATAAGAATATATATTTTATATCTCAAATTTACACTTCAGATTCAATCTGACAATTACTTATTTTTTTTTCCATGATCCATTTAAGTAATGTTTTTATGCAAACATTCATTAAAAACAATTACATGTATTCAATTCTGCGTGGAGGTCATACTTGCATGTATATTTCGCCATGTATATTTCATAGAATATACATTCATGCAACGATCACAGGTAAGGGAATGTCAAAACAGGTAATTTTAACGATGATGTATTGTGATAGTGTAATTTTTAATATATATTGACGAGACTTTATTCACATAAACTAATTTTACAACGACAAAGAGAAAATACAGAATAGTATATACACACAATATTACAAAATTCGTTACAAATGGCAAATGGATAAGAAAAAGAAATTAATAGAAATTATGTAACAATTCTAACATTAATACATAGTTTTTCAGAAAAGATAATTTGATCTAAAAAGATTGAATTTAATAAGTTATTGAAATTTACATATCTACATCTGATTGCTTTCAACATAAATCAGATAGTACAGTTACATAAATCAGATAATACAGTTTCCCCCAGATATAACGTCTGATTGGTTGATATTAGAAAACAGATAATACATTTACTAGCACGCCAAAACCACAAAAATGCAGAAAAAACTATTAACAGATAATGCTATTTTATCTTGAGATAAAAAATCATTACCACATATATTGCATAGAGACCTATGTATAAAATATTTAAAAGTACTTATCAGGAGGTAATGAGGAAACCTGATAATACATGTCTGAAAATGTGCGCCAAAACCACAAAAATTCAGATAAGATAGCATTACCTGAGATAATGCTATTTTATCTCATTTTTGTGGCTTTGGCGTGCCATACAGGTTACAACACCTTTTTACTGTTTTGTGCAACACTATATTGATATATACGAAAACATATTAAACCGTTATAATTTCTTGTAGAGCGAAATGGGCACAGGATAAATAAATTATATATTGACAAAAACTTTATTTCAATATTAGTCTAGAAAATGTATACATATTTTCTGATTTATGTTATAAACTATTATCATAAATCCTAATATTGTGAAGAGTGGAATTGTATCCTATAGAAATGTAAAGTGTAATTGGTATCTTTATACATGATAAATTTCGATGTGCATCATTGTTGACTTATAGTTGCATTTTTAGTTCGCCTCAACGAAGTTGAGGGGGACTATTGGAGTACCCCCGGCGGCCGCGTCCGCGTCTACGTCTACATCTACGTCCGCGTCCGCATTTGGGCATAAATCTCTGCAACTATGCATGGTAGGATCATGAAACTTTGTATGCAGGTGCATCTTGGGCTATCTCACAGCCTCCAAGAAAATTGGGTCTCTCTGACCTATATTTTCCGCTTGAACGACTTACAATCAAGTTTACGTCCGAGTTCAGATCTCAGTCACTATACATGGTAGGATCATGAACCTTGCAAATGCATGCATCTCTGATGGCAGGTCAGCATCCAGGCAAAATTAGGTCACTTTGACCTATATTTTACGCTTGAACGACTTACAATCAAGTTTACGTCCGAGTTCAGATCTCAGTCACTATACATGGTAGGATCATGTAACCTTGCACATGTATGCATCTTGATGGAAGGTCAGCATCCAGGCAAAATTAGGTCACTTTGACCTATATTTTACGCTTGATTGATTCACATTCAAGTTTTCGGACGAGCTCAGATCTCAGTCACTATACATGGTAGGATCATGCAACCTTGCATATGCATGCAAATCTGATGGTGAATCAGCATCCAGGCAAAATTAGGTCACTTTGACCTATATTTTACGCTTGATTGATTTACATTCAAGTTTTCGGACTAGTTCAGATCTCAGTCACTACACATGGTAGGATCATGTAACCTTGCATAGCATACATCTCTGATGGTTGGTCAGCATCCAGGCAAAATTAGGACACCTTGACCTATATTTTATGCTTGATTGATTTACATTCAAGTTTTAGGACGAGTTCAGGTCTTAGTCACTATACATGGTACAATCATGTAACCTGGCATATGCATATAACTCTGATGGTAGATCAGCATCCAGACAAAATAAGGTCACTTTGACCTATATTTTCCGCTTGATTGATTTACATCCAAGTTTTTGGACAAGTTCATATCTCAGTCACTTTACATGGTAGGATCATGTAACCTTGCATAGGCATGCATCCCTGATGGTACATCAGCATCCAAGCAAAAGTAGGTCACTTTGACTTATGTTTTACGCATGAGTGATTTATGTCCAAGTTTTCAGGCAAGTTCAGGTCTCAGTCACTATACATGGTAGGATCATGTAACCTTGCTTAGGCATGCAAATTTGATGTCAACATCCAGTCAAGATTTTGTTACTGCGACAAAGTGCCATATCGAGGCGAACTCTGTAATCGTTGATTACCTATGTTTTCGTATGGAACATTTTAAACTTTCCTGAAAGTTTTTACGTCGGATGGAACAGTTTACTGTTTACCGATTTCTGGACGAACTGTTTCATGCGCAAAAAACAATGCACAGCACTGCGTCACTTCAAATCTTACCTATGTAGAAAATTTATTCGTAGGCAATATGTTTTAATTTTTAAATATTAAGTTAATTCATGCCCTGATTCAGGAAATGGAAAAATTATTGTACCTTGATGATGGACAACAGTTTACAAGTCATTTCCATCACCCCGGGACAATATATTTTGCTGATTCCTTCAAATGCATGAAATAACTGTATATTGTTTGACGATGTTATTCACAACACAATCCAACATCAAACGAATACGAAAGCAAAAGAAAGTGATTATGATTATGATATGATCAGAAAATATTCGAATATTCATAATAAAACTCAAAATTATCTAAAATAAACTGCTGCGGCAAGCGCGCATGATATGCTCTTCCACTGTCAACTCGAACTTTATGGCAATGTTGGACCACAACAAATTTTGATGGAAAAAAAAATCAGAATTTATGCCTTACCAAGATGTAACCATTAAACAAATATCAAATTAGTACCTGTAAAGTTAATAGATAGAAAGGTGCAAAAAGGAGAATTTTCAAAAAAATATTAAGTCCAAGGGCCATAACTGTCCACAAAAAATCATTAAACATTAAATCAAAAACAGTAAACAGGAACCAAATTTAAACTTAATACGTAATTTATAAACATACAAGCATATATCTAATCGACACATTCACACATTGTAAAGAAAAGGTGGAGAAACCGATGTTTTTCAAAAATTTACAAAGTCCAAGGCCCATAACTCTGTACAAAATCAACCAACCAGAGCCTAATTTAAACTTGATCTGTATTTTACCTAGATATACTCATATACCAAATATCATATCAATATGTCGAGCGGTTACAGAAAAAAAATGGGAAACCTATATTTTTCAAAATTTCGTTAAGTCCAAGGGCCATAACTCTGTACAAAATCAACCGACCGGAACCAAATTCGAATGTGATCTGTATCTCACCTAGATATACCCATATACGAAATATGAAATCAATATGTCAAGCGGTTACAGAAAAAGTCTCTGGAAACCTATATTCTTCAAAATTTCACTAATTCCAAGGGTCATAACTCTATACAAAATCAACCGGCCAGAACCAAATTCAAACTGGATCTGTATCTCACCTAGGTATACTCATACACCAAATATGAAATCAGAGGGTACAGAAAAAATCTCCGGAAACCCAAAAAGTTAACGGAGGGACGGACGGACAGACGGACGGAGGGAGGGTATACCATAATACGTCCGTCTTTCGACGGGCGTATAAAAATGAACTGATGGATTCTTGTTTGACATCAACTGCAAAAGTATTATTGTGACTGCAAAACACTCTAACATCGCGAACAAATAGAAAATTTCAGGGATAGCATTTCAAGAATTGACATCATGGTCAACAAATTTTTAACGTTGCAATCAGATGAAAGATTTAAGCGAAGTGGCGCCCATAAAGTTTACTTAATTTGAATAAATTTAAAGTTAAAAGGGCCAAACTCTCTTAAAGAGGTCAAGTATAATGACTACATACAATGTATTATGCTCAACTAGGCTTGATGGACACAATCCTGTAAAGATTGATAACAATTGGATCTAATGTGTAGAAGAAATGTTGCCCAAAACTAAATTTGACTGATTGTAAGTGAAAAAGGGCAATAACTCTATCTATCAAAAAAAAAAAAATAAAATAAAAAATAAATAAATGGTCGAACATTGTAAAGCAAGCAAACTTTGTCTGCTAATAGAAGAACAACAATAAAAGCGTTGTTCCATTGCTTATTATTACCATGTATTTGTAGAGAATATGTCTCATTTGCATTTACTCCATATCCCTTCATTGTTAATATTATTATTAAAACTTTTTGACACTATGGTAGCACCTATATTATTGTATGGTGCAGAAGTTTGAGGTAACGAAAATAATGATATTGTAAAGTCTTTGCATTTAGAATTTTGTAAAGGAAAAAATGTACTCCAAATTTTATTGTTTATGCAGTTAGAATTCCTATGTCAGTATGTATAAAAGCCAAAATGATTGGTTTTTTGCAACGAATAAAAAAGAGAAAAATTCTCCAATTTTGTATGATATATTATATAAGCTTGATGCAGGTGATATGTATCATTCTAAAAAGAAATAATTTGTTTGAATGTGTTTATTATCAATGTTGGATAGATGAAAATTTTATTAGCTAATATTAATCTGTCAAAAATTGCAAAACAGTTTTTTCATAATAAATTTGTTGAATATTGCGGAAAATTCACCTAAGTGTACAATGAATTAACTATAGGATTTTTAAGTCTCCAGATTTATTATATACATGTACATGTAGTCTGTAGTAGTCATAAATTGCCAATTGAAGCTGGATGATTTTTCGGTATTGATATATCTGAACGGATTTGTGATTTATGTATTGTGATTTAAGAAGAAATAGGTGTAGAGCTTTAAACTTATATGCGTTCACTTTTGAAATAAATACTGGAAACGGTGGCAGAATATTTCTCCTTTCAGTCCATATTACTTATCACTTGTTCCGTTAGGAACAAACTTTTTTTATCTGCTTTAAAGATTTTCTATATTACTCAATCCTTTGGAACAATAACTACAGACATTGCTGATTTATAACAAATCTTGCTGGTTTATTTTTCCTTTCTTCAACATAGTTTTTCCAAAAAAGGTGTTTCTTTTGCCCGAAAAAGTTGTCACATTACGAAAAAAATTGCTGCCAAAAAGATTCTCATTTCAAAATTATAAATCATCATATTTTTAGCTTTATCGCGGTTGCTAACATTTTTCAATGAAAGCAAATGTTTCTTGTCCATCGAAAACTTGTGCTAAAATGATATTTTAAAATTAAACTTACCTAGATAAGGTTTGCTCTACTTCTACGTGTCTTTAATATACACTTGGTTGACGTGTACAATTAAAGAATATACAGCACATGATTGAGGCATCATTCATCAGAGTGTGAGTGTATAAAACTTTGTGTTTCGGTGTCATTTTGCATCATTTATTTTTTTTTTATTCATTTTCTTAAAGTAAACAAAAAAGGCGTCAATCAGGAAAGCAATTGCTCCCAAAAAGGTACTATCTCGCGTCGCACTTCGTAACCAGTGATGTTGGTCAGTCCTTCACTTCAAAACAAACAACCCACACTTCACATAACAGACACCCGAATGTTCCGTTAGCCCAACTCCAAAAAAGGGATATTTAAGAGATTAAATATTGCATGGTCCCTCTATTTACAGAGATGTAAAACGACGATTGCAACTTATATTTATGTAAAAAAAAATGAAAAATGTAATTATCTAGTGTTTTCATTGCATTTTTTCCCGGTGAGAAAAAAAACCCCAAAAAACCAATTCAACTGTGTTTTTTTTATTATGCCGACTAAATAAAATTAAGCAATAACAGTACATTATTTTAATATCCGAGGGCGTCAATCGTAGATTTGACGGTCAAAAATGCAGTTTATAGGCGACGCGCAGCGGAGCCTGTAAACGGATATTTTTGACCGTCAAATCAAGATTGACGCCCTCGGATATTAAAATAATGTACTGTTATTGCGATTCTGATGCAATAAAACAATATTTTTGTCGTATTTTTGTCAAAAAGGGAAAAAATGAAAAATCCGCCAAACGACGTTAAAATCTTTTGTGTTGAACGTCGTCATAACAACACAACGTCAGAGCTTCACTTTAAATGCATTTTAACAAGCGGAGGACATTTTTTGGTTTGCTGTACGCTTCAAATCGTAAGTAATCGCGATTAAAATGTGTTTTAACGATAAAAATATGTTTAGTTTTGCTTTATTGACGAGATACAAAGGTTTTGTTGTTTTGGATTTTCAAAATGGCTACAAAATGGCGGCAAAACGCGGAACCTACTCTGTCCGAGGCATGTAGATAGAGTATTTGACGGTCACTTTTGACCAATGAAATCTACTGTTACATTCATGTTGCATTAGAAAAGACGTTATGCTGAAGTATAAATTTTCTATTTATATATGTATTGTTTAACGCTTGCGTTTTAAATAAAGTAACTAAGTATAAAAAGGTCAAAATAATAGTATTGAAATACATTAGAAAAGGACTTAACAGAATCTTAAAAATGAAGAACAGGTAGGTCTATTTTGCAATTTTCGAAAATTGCCTAGATTATTGATAAAAGAATGAAATCTTTTCCAGTGCGTAGCTTGAAGAATCTCGGCATCTGTTGGATTTTAAGCAGAACAGAGAGTATTTTTTGAATTTCAATTGTTGTTTTTATTATTATTATTTTTATTTATTAATTTATTTATTATTATTTTTTTTGCTGTAAACGGATTTTCTGATAAAAGGCACATTTCAATCATTTATGGTAAATGTACGTATACAAAATTTATTAAGAATAAAAGTTGTACGTTCTGGCAATCAAGGAACTGAGTAAAAGACTCAAACATAAACACCTTTGTATTTCTTGCCATGTACAGGTACTTGCCCCTGTATTGTATAGGTACTTGCCAAAAATTTGTACAAGTAGCTGAAACTATTAGTGAACTAGTATATTCAATATTAAAAATAGTCACGAAAGAAGAAGGACCATTTAGCCGTGCATTTTGTTCCTGTGTTGGGTCATTTTTAGAAAATGCTAAACGTGTAAGGTAGTCTATGTTAAGTATATATGCAACATTGAAGTAAAATTACCCCGGAAACTCAGGGACACTTGTTTCTTAAAAATGGCAGTCCCTACTCTCTTTTTCAGTGATTTGCTATGGATGTAAAAGAGTTTCCTGTTATATTTAATTCCGCTATCAATGCATATTGTGATTCATTGCAAAACTTTTTTCACGTATCATTTTGTGCATATGGTTGTTCCAAATTTCCGATTGGTCGTCATCATAAGATCGATATAAAATCAGCAAACGGACTTCGGAAAGCAGTTGGACACAGTAGTATTCTAAGCACCAAATAATCAAGAAAAAACATGCATTGATATAAATCAATGTCCAGAGAAATTGCAAAACGACGAAAAGGATCTTTCAAAACTAAGCACTCACAATACAAGCTCTCGTAAAAACCTAGACACATTCAAGTTCTCACCTATTCTAAACATATTTTTGTACAAATTCGGAAAGATTTCATCAATATTACACCATTATAGTCTGTAAAGGAGGTCTTTACGAAGTTTTTGAGATCTTCGATATGTTTGAATGCGTTATCCATTTGGTCCCATTTCAGACCTCCTTTCAAAAATATTTAAGCAGGGGTTCCTGCTGAAATCAAAACATTAGAAGGCCCCTTTCAAAAAAATATTTGGATAAGGTTCTTCTTATTGACTAATGCATACCTATTTCCGAACACAAAACATAAAGTTTGGCAGAATCCTTTTTTCACTCTAAAATTTCAGTTTTCTTGTTTGGTGTCAATGGCAACTGAAAGCACCAACAGCCAGTACGACCCATATCAGACCCCATTCAAAACCAATCTGCACAGGGGTTCCCCATATAATCTAGGAAATACATATTGCTGAAATCAAAAACATTCAGAGCCCCATTTTGAAAAAATGTAAGCAGGGGTTCGCCTTATAATCTAGTTTATACATATTGCTGAAATCATAAAACAAATAAAACAAGTAGTAGAGTACTGTTTCCTTAATTTAAGGTTTCTGGTCTGGATTCCATGGCAACTGAGAGCTCAGCATCCATTTTAACCCATATTAGGCCACAATTAAAAATAAATGTGCAGGCGCCCCCTTATAATCTAGGTTATACATATTGCTGAAATTAAAACATCCCCCTTTAAAAATAGGCAGAGGTTGCTCTCATGAATTGCTGAAATCATAACATGTTTGAAAAGAAAATTAAGTTAAGTTATAACTATCGCTTTTCATTATATATATAATTTTAAATAAAAGACTCCCCCAAAAAAGTGTTTTGATGTACATACATCATTTTGATATATAGTACAAGTTATAGTAATAAAAAGAATATTTGATATATAGTACAAGTTATAGTAATAAAAGGAATATTTCTATTTGAACAATAAAACTTTTGCAGATATTTTTATTATATATGAATAAATCATACCAAACATATGATTTTAGACTTGAATGTTTTCACATTTACCTGTGTGGTAAGGACCTACTGGGGTGTTTTGTAGACAGGACCATCTTACCACAATTGTGACTAAGTTTGGTTCTAAATGGAATAGTAGTTTCTGTGAAGAAGATCTTTGAATGTATTTTCCAAAGGGTCCAATGTTTAAACTATGTTCCCCGTTTGCGGCCATCTTAGATTGGGTACAGACCTGAGGGGTACCTTTTTGGAAGGAACTATCTACGGACCATTGTGATTAAGTTTGGTTATAATTGTACTGATAGTTTCTAACAAGAAAATCTTTAAATGTTTCTCCATAGGGCCCAATGTTAAAACTGCATGAGATTGGATGAGATGCAGACCCTCCGGATACCTTTTTTGGAAAGAACCATCTAAGGACTATTTTGACTAAGTTTGATTATACAGTGGAACTTGTCTAATCCGATACACTGTGGGGCCATAAAAATGTGTCGGATTAAACAGGGTGTCGTGATACTCAGGTTTAAAAAGCATTTAAAAACTATCTTTAGGACCAAAATTTGCGTCGGATTTGACAGGATGTTGAAATACTAATACTCAGGTGTCGGATTAGACAGGTTTCATTGTTATTGTACTGGTAGTTTCTGAGAAGAAGATCTTTGAATGTGTTCTCCATAGGGTCCAATGTTAAAACTTCCCCGCTGGCAGCCATCTTAAATGAGGTACAGACCTGAGGGATACCTTTTTTGAAAATACCATCTTAGGACAATTGACACTAAGTTTGGTTATAAAAATGAATTGTACTGGTAATTTCTGAAAAAAAAGTTTGAATGTGTTCTCCATATGATCCAATGTTAAAACTATTCCCTGCTGTCGGTCAACTTGAATAAGGTACGGACCTGCCGGATACAATTTTTTTAGCGGACAACCCAAGGGCTATGTTCAAATTGGCCCAGTTGTTGCAGAGGAGATTTTCAAATGAAAAGTTTACGACGGACTGCTGATTATGGCAAAAGCTCATCCTGGCATAGCTAGGTGAGGTAAAAGCATTTTGGTGTTCTTTGTTATACAAGTCCTGACAGTCAGGTTCTGACAGAAGCTTCAAAATAAATATACACAATTCTTGTACCATATATATATATATATATATATATGCATATTCAAAATGTGGTATTGAAATTGACCAGGCTCAGCTAGTATTCAATCAAAGAGATGAATTTTGTTTATTTCTGAGCTGATTTCAGATTTGGCATGCTGTCTATATCTGAGTACCTCAAATTGTCAGTTGGACTTTTTTTCTGTTTAAGGGGATATGGACTTTGTTACAAAATGTAGAGTGACATTTGCTGTATCACATATTTCATCTAGTCCGGAAATAGAAAGGGTGAAATTTGTCTCAACTTTGAGTATTTCATCTGTGCGAAGGAAATAATGGTGTCCCTTACAAATATATGGATTACTAGTATTGCCAGGGAAAGAATTTGGCATCGCTTTACATCCATTTTCTGTTAGTCCATCGTAAACTTTTCTTTCAAATATTTTCTTCTGAAACAACTATGCCAATTTGAACCCAACTTTTTTTACAATGATCCTTGCTTGTTCTGCTTTAAATTGATAACTGGCAGATCCTCATCCTATCAATCATGGCCGCCAACGGATATATAATTTAACCTATGGAAACCACATGCATTCAAGGATCTTCTTCTCTGAATCTACTTGTCCAAACAGGACAAGGCTTAGCCCAAACAGTCCATAGACGGTCCAAGACATTTCCAGTATGTTTTTGTCTTATTTCAATTTTGTTTTTAGACATATCACCATATTGGTCGCTAGCTTGTTGTTCGCTACTATTGGACGCTAGCTTCAGTCTGGTAGTTATCCAGCATTTCAGTACCTAGCCCAGGATGACTGCCAGTAAGAACATAGTTAACAAGTGACCTTATAGACAATTCTCTGAACCATTTGTCTAGTTAAAGCCAACATTAGTCACAATGACCCTTGAATATTCCCTCTGAAAAAAGTATCCGGCAGGTCAGTACGTCATCGGAGATGGGAAAAACATTCAAAGACATTCTATTCTCATTAGGAACTACAAGTCCAATCCGAACCAACTTAGTCACAATGGTTCTTTGATAATTTCAATCTACAGCCCTGGAATTTACTTTTCAATTGCTGGACTTTAAAACTACAACGCTGGAGTTTAAAGCTACACTGCTAGAGTTTGAATTTACAGTACTTGACTTAAAATCAACAGCTTTTGACTTTGAATCTCCAGTGCTGATCTTCAATCTACAGCAAGAGGCTTTGAATGATTAGAATCTCAGCGCTAGACTTTGAATCAACATAGCCGGACATTAAATCTTCATTGTTGGACTCTAAATTTACAGTGTTAGACTTTGAATCAATAGTGCCAGACTTTAAATCTTCATTGCTGGGCTTTAAATATACAGCTATGGACTTTGAATCTGAGCACTAGACTCTGAATACTTTGATTTACAGCACTGGACTTTGAATCTACAGCTCCGTACGTCTAAAATATGTTTTAAGTGAAAGTAATAGCGGTGCCGTTGCACGTACTACAAAAGGGAAAAGAAGAATAGAAGAGGGCAAGAGGGGTTTCGTGAACAGGCTAAAAATATCTAATTTTCCCAATAACATTAAACAAGCAGCTGAAAATGCAGAAAACACATTAACAGATAAAAGTCTCCCCCCAGTCATTAACAGTAAACAGCGCTTTTTATTCCTCTTTGACAGTTGAAAAATTAACATAACAGAAAACACCAAAATAGTCCAAAAAAGCAAACAACTGATTCATTTCACCAAAAAATTTAACAACCAGCTGAAAATGCCCAAAACACATGAAAAAAAAATGTTTTGCCAGCTCAAAATAAACTATTTAAAAATGTTTTGCCCTCTCAGAATAACCTATTTTGCCCGCTCAGAATTACTATTTTAACCTGGATATGGGATGTTGTCTCCTTGACATTTACCCGAATCCCTTTCTTTTTCATATTGCAATGGCGGACTCAGGGGGATTGAATTGGACCGCTCTTTTTCTAGAGATAACTAATTTCGTGCAGAATTTAGGCAAAATTGACAAAAAAAGCAAAATTCAGCCTAGAACCCGCTTTTTTTCGAAAGCTAGATCCACCAACGCAGAAGAATATTCTAATTCGCCTGCCTTTCGTTACCCTAGTAAAACAGAATATACATGTATATTCTGCTAAAGTGAAATATCCAGGTAAATCCTGCAATTTGATTGGTTACCTTGACAGGGGATATGAGATCGTATCCCCGTGGTAGCAAAATCACAATTTTTAAACGCTTTTGATAGAAAAATTATAGCACTTCTAACAGAATATAAAAGTTATTCGGGCTTCACAGGGGATACGGGTTCATATTCCCTGTCGGTGCCCTATATCTCCTTCGCCTGACGGCTCATATATAAAACACAGACAGGGAATATGAACCCGCATTCCCTGTGAAGATTCCCGAATAACATATAATATTCCATGCATGATTTTTTTCGGTTTTGATTGTTCAAAGCACTAAAAATTGTAAGTGAAGCACTATACATATCAATTCAAAGAATGGCAGTTCCGGTTGTCGAAAATACTACAAAGATGAAAAGATGAATTTACTGGTGCACTGGGGAAGCCCGTGAAAGGAGGCGGGGAATGGAGAATTGGCAAAATAGACAAAAAGTGGCCTGGAACTCGCCTTTTTCTGAAACGCCGATTTTGTCGAAAGCCGGATACTCCGGTCTATTGCACAGTTTCAAAGTGTTAAGAGCCATAAGGTTTGTTTGAAATTAAATTCTGATTTTAAAATGACCTACATGTTTTTTCCTATCAGAAAGTAGGTACTGATTTAATCTCGGAAATCTGATAAAATATGTAACTGATTTTGATGTCAGTTTCAGTTAAAATAACTACAATAATGGCGTCACCCTTGGTAGTCCTTATTTGAAATGAAGAATATGCTTGTGCATTGGTGGATCCAGAATATTACGGGGTTGGAACCTCCCTTTAAAAAATCGAGAGCAAAGTTGACAAAATTGACAAAAAGGCAAAAGTAGTCTGGAACTCCCTTTTTCTGCAACCATCATTAAACCCTCCTTTTTTCGAAAGTTGAGTCCGCCGGTTTATAGGTACAGTATTCTAAAGCGTTAACAACCATAAATTTAGCTTCAAATCAAATTCTCAATTTAAAATGGGCTATCTGATTTGTTCTGTCAAATAGAGAATAGATCAGAGTACTGCATGATAAATGTGTACCATTTCCGCTGAATTTTAAAACAGCAAGTCCGTGGTAATCATGTCTATATGCATATACCGAATACATCAAATAGGTAATCCTAGGATATTTTTCGTTCGAATTTTGTGCACAAATGAAAAAAAGCAAATTAACGACGAAATATCAGAAATGAACAAAATCAACTTTGTACTGCATGGTTAAAAAACAGAAAAAAAAACAGGCCAGGTCATTTGAACCCATGAAATATAATAAAATTGCATTTGTTTGCGATTTATGCTATATTTCGTATATTCTTGGTTCACAACTACCAATACAGTGTTGTTGCAAGCACCTATACAGTGACTAATTGTTTACAAGCAAGTACCTGTACAATTTAGGACGTGTGTTAGACTCCTTCCAAGCTAAATATACAAATAATGGAACAAGCCTGAAAGTTCATATTAAAAACGAGGATTAAGTAATGATTAAGTTAACTATATAGCAGAAGATTTTCATCAATGAACGTCGGAGTCTCTTGAGAATTTTGTTAGAAGTAGAAGTAACAAGAATCAAGCCAGTGATTTTGACACGGTATTTTTCAGTTTATTTATTATTAAAAAGCAAAATATATGTTTTAGAATGCTGAAAATATAAAAGTGGCATTCAGCTTTTTAGTAATGTTATTTGTTTTTATAGAAACCAAATAAAAAAGCGACAATCTGACGGATTCTTGCATTGCCTGTTATTTTTTTATGTTGCACAACTACCTGATTTACGCCTGTACAAATCGCAATTTTGAAAATGAGAAAATGTTGTACACTTCCGCTCCCACACTGTGAACATTGTCAGTCAAAATATTTTCAATTATTGGGATACCAAGAAGACCAACATAGCGAATTCCTGTGCAATAAGAATTAAAAAATGCAGATTGAAATGAATAAATGGACATGGAAACATAAAAAAAAAATCTTTCTCGACTTAAAACTACAGTAAAACTTGCTTCAATTACGGACCATATGAATACTTTAACGGCGCATTGTATAGCACTTTTTAATAGCAAGACTAATTTTATCAGAAGAATTTGTTTCTGTATGCACATCAACAAATAACTTCCCTGTACGATACATTTACATACTAGTTCGCTTACATGTATCACTGAAATCTCATTGACCTGTCGATAACGAGTAATTCCGTGCATAAATTATTTATTTCTAAAAAAAAATGTGTGAAGGGGAGATTAGCATATCTACATATCTTTTCAGCGGATCTCGGACGGCGTTTTTTTTAATTAAGTTATCTATTTACTTTTTCTGTATTTTTTTTTTCTTTTTTTTTTTTACAGAATTTGTTTTAGCGTTTGTTTCGTTTTTGTTTTCTAAAGTAAATATCATTTTTCTACAAAGAGGATATACCAATAGCTTTAATTGGAAATAAAAGTCTTGATACAAAATGTAATAGTCTTTTCAACTTAAAAGTGACCAATTTAAACAACATTACATGTCTCATACAATTGAATAAAGATTCCATGACATGAATCGAAGTTTTCAACATTTTTCATGCACGTGTCGAATTTGAATTGTGTCACCGTCTAGGCTCCACCGAAAACAGAATGACATAACTAGCAAACAGACAAAACAAAAAAAACTGCTTTCAGTATACCACCTATACAAGTAAAATCGATTGTTTGCAAAGTCAAGTGTATTATCAAAAAAAAAATAATGAAACTAAGTGAGAAATGAATGTTAGAATGGAAGACGGAAAAGCCTAGAATCATTCGCCTTTCAAGATACAAAATATGTTCTAGAACGAGTAAATCACATGTATTGCTTTACCGTAGAGGAGACAACCCCCCCCCCCC
>MJUU01006404.1:36436-50718 GCA_002080025.1 Modiolus philippinarum
CTTGAATACCCGATCAACAAAATTTTCTAGCTTCATCTACTTGGGAGATTGTTAACATTTTACTTAAAGCATTCAAAGAAAAATTATTATCCCTTTCAAGCATAGTAAAAGCATCTGCAACTACAGTTATCTATATATTACTTGTATTACTTTACATAATGTATTCTCTTAATCAACTAACCTCTGTTTTTAGTCCTCTACCGGCTTCGCCGAAGGAGACTTTAGGTTTGCACTCCATCAGTCCGTCAGTCTGTCACACTCAGTTTCCCGGCTTTTTCCCATACTAAAAGAGATCTACCACCATGAGTTACAGATCAAGTTCGAGTTTGGTTCCGGATCAGGTCTCATTAACCGGTTATAACGTTGCCATTCACTTCAAGGCAAAAACAGACAATTTCAAAGTTTTGCCCTCAACATATACGGTTAACCCGAGTCTCATGTCATATATCATTTCGAAGCATTTTATCTAAGGAATCCAAACCTGTTGTAAAAATATGGGGGTCACCGTTTAGTTTTCTAACAAAATCGCAACGAATAAAAATATGAAATATTTACATTTTTGATGACATGTGCCTCCCTACCATGACTAATGTTCTTTCACTCAGCTGTAAACACAATATTCATACACTTTCTTCAAATATGACGCTTGTTCCCACAATTATATGCTATGAGCTTTCATTTAAGCCTTTTATTTTGTTCTCACCATTAAAATATACTATTTATGACTTGAAACACCATATTTTCAAATTTTTTTTCTTTAGGAACTTTTTGACTGAGGGGCCAATTGACCCGGAAATGGTTAGTGAGACCTTAAGATTTCAACTTGTATTAAAAATGAGGGTTTTTGCTCTTTCAATTGAAAGTGCACACTTGTGCGAGTAAATTGATACCCAATATGTGTTGGTTCAATAACCGGTTAAGATTTCCTGGCATATCCAAATACAGTATGTCGCAAGCAAATTTAGAGAAGTTTGACATCACATATGAAGCGCACAGTCATTGTGTATGAAAAGGAAGTTATGCAATAAACTTTACAAAATGAGTAATAAATATCTCTCAAAATGGTATAATGTAGGCTTCATGGTTGTACAGAAATAGAAATATGGCTGATATTTACCTAAAAAGCCCACAGGAAAGGAGAAAAATGTTATTAATGAAACAAAAATAGGGAGGAAAAATAGATCTGCAGCATGAAATACCTGTGTGAACCTTATTTATGGCCATTTTTGAGAAAATAAAATATTATTTCCATTTTCCACCATATATTTATGATAACAGGCCATAATTGGACAAGCTAGTGCAATTTTTGGAAAGAGAATGAATGGTTGCTAAGGTGAATAAAGGCAAAACCTATTCAACGATATGATGACGCCTGCCTCTTAAGGTCTCATTACAATGTAACCGGTTATAACGTTGCCATTCACTTCAAGGCAAACATAGGCAATTTCAAAGTTTTGCCCTCAACATATACGGTTAACGCGAGTCTCATGTCATATATCATTTCGAAGCATTTTATTTAAGGAATCCAAACATGTTGTAAAAATATGGGGGTCACCGTATAGTTTTCTCACAAAATTGCAACGAATAAAAATATGAAATATTTACATTTTTTATGACATATGCCTCCCGACCATGACTAATGCCCTACACTCAGCTGTAAACACAATATTCATACACTTTCTTCAAATATGACACTTGTTCCCATAATTATATGCTATGAGCTTTCATTTAAGCCCTTTTATGATGTTCTCACCATTAAAATATACTATTTATGACTTGAAACACCATATTTTCAAATTTTGTTGNAAAAATATGGGGGTCACCGTATAGTTTTCTCACAAAATTGCAACGAATAAAAATATGAAATATTTACATTTTTATGACCATGACTATTGCCCTTTCACTCAGCTGTAAACACAATATTCGTACACTTTCTTCAAATATGACACTTGTTCCCATAATTATATGCTATGAGCTTTCATTTAAGCCCTTTTATGATGTTCTCACCATTAAAATATACTATTTATGACTAGAAACACCATATTTTCAAATTTTTGTTCTTTAGGAAGTGGATAGTGAGACCTCATTGATTTTGGACGGAGTTATGGGCCTTGGAATTGAAAATTTTGGTAAAATATAGGTTTTCCGGACTTTTTTTTCTAAACAGTACCAGATATGAAGCTAATATTTGCTATGTGAGTCTACCACTATGGGTTACAAATCAAGTTTGAGTATGGGTTGGGTCCATTGATTTTTGACGGAGTAATCGGCCTTGGGCTCGGAAAACTTTTCTTATTTAACTTTTTTTTTGCTGGTGTAACAAAGAATTATTCCACCGGTAGGGGACTTCTGTATTGCTTTGCAATACGATCCACACTTGTTATTTTAGGGTCCATGGAGTCAAAGAAAATTCTCTTACAAAACATGTCTGGCAAGTTTTATAAGATCTTGAATAGATTAATTGGAACAGAAACCTTGGTGAATAAACGACGCAAAGAATGTTTTGAAAGACATAATCATCGATTATTTCACAACCATGGATGTTACACGATAGCTAGTGGAAGTAAAGCGGAAGGACTTGATATGTCCGGAAGCGATGAAGACGTAATGATATTCACAGATTCTCTCAAAGTCTATTTCAGTAATTTTCCGAATATTGTGCCACCAAGATGTTTCCAACTGTTACATGCAGAACCTGTAGATAAAACCCCTGGGTTTGTTATCATTAAACGCTTTAATATTTCGGACAAAAAGTATCTTGGAATTCTAAAAAGTTCTGAATTTTCAGACAAATTTCTCAAGGCTAATTTGAAACGTATGAATATCGAACAATACATGAATTTAAAGCAACATGGACCTTGTTTGTCACACTGTAGAAATGGTATTGACACTGACTTTGCCTTTTGTCTTTCCTCTGACCAATGGCCAGATGAAGCGAAAGAATGGCAGAATAGGGGAAGAAAATTTGGTTGGCCAACACCAAAAGCTATAAGATCTATCACTAAACATGGATGCCACGTCGTTCCAATTGGATATAGCGGTAATCAAGGTGTGGATTGGAGAATGTCGTTTTCAATGGCAGAAACCACTCTCATACATTCATTCAATCACGTACAATTATTAACGTATGGATTTCTAAAACTGTTTTTGAAAGAGGTCATAAACGGAAACCCTATCGTTGACAATTTGTTGTGTTCGTATTTTATGAAAACGATATTATTCTGGACAATTGAAGAAACTCCTAACCATATATGGACAGCAAACAATATTTTAACATGCGTTTGGATGTGTTTCAAACGTCTTATCATGTGCATTAAAAACAAACAATGCCCAAATTATTTCATTCGGAATAACAACATGTTCAAGAAGAAAATAACAGATGAAGCAAAACGACGATTAATTACTGTGATATGCCCCATAATGGACGACGGGATCAACTTGGCATTCCGTAGCATGACCGTACAGAGACTATGGTCATCAAATTTGATATTATATCCTGCATATGAGGAAAGAGAACTGGATGTCTTGAACATGGATGAAATTTGCCGAGCGAGTTCTGTTCTCTTGGAGTCGTCTTTATTTAGATGTATGTCTGATAAATACCGTTTGAAGGAACTGAACATACTATACGGAGTTGTACTAAAAGAACATATTTCTAAATGTAAGTACACAAATTCAGGTTCTGGAACTGTCATTAGAAACATGGCATTGCAACATTTTTGTCACTGTATCAGATTATCAGGCAATAAAGATAACAAAAAATTATATGCAATAAACAAACTATTTACAAGATTTCTTATTCTCGGATGTACAACCGATATTTCAGCTGGAAAATTACTGTTAGCTACATGGTTATATGGAAGAAAACAATATAACCATTGTCTTGAGGTGACGGATTATGCTATGAAAAGAATGAAGGAAGCTTTGTACTACAAACAAAGTTTTGCGATAGCTTTACGTACAAATGAGGAAATAGAGAATGAAAGTTGTGGCTTCAATCTTTCCTGTTCGGATAAGGCAAGACTATTTTTGTTGTCAGATGTAACGTTACCAGTGGGATCTGTAATCACCTTACCGGAAATAAAGAGCATATTCCCGTTTAACGAATTGTTTACAAAAGGAGAACCAACCGGGCAATGGTTTCAACCAAATTTATATTGTCATTTTCTTCGGGCTTGCTGCTACATTAAGCTTGGTAAAAAGATTCAAACACTAAATGCCCTTCGTGATATGAAACAGGAAAACCCTTTACTTCCAAATAATCCAAGATTTAAAAACGTACATTGCCTTTGTTGTTCTCTTTTACTGTTCATATTCATGACCTTTGTGCCTGAATCAAAATACGTAGACCTTTTGGAGTTTAAAGAAGATGCAAACTTGGTCGAGAAAACTGTGTTTGAGTACTTAGAAAATGGAAGATGGACTTAATACAGCATATTGTTTGCGCCATACTAGGTGATAAATGGAAGTGTGAATTAAGTAAATAACAAAACCTGTGCGTGCTGCGAAATACTGTAAACGTCGATATTTTCGTTTGGGGGTAATTTTCTCTACATTCTTCGTGAAAAATCTGCGAAAATTCCCCCGAGCGAATAGATGCATAAGATCTTTAATGTTATATGTAAAACAAGAAAAATGGTCGAATCGAAAAGTTACCATCTCGCGAAATGTCTGTGCAAAAAAATCGCGAAAATAACACCCCGAGAAAATTTCCACGTTTACAGTATACAATCTGAACTCTTGTTTGATGGAATTAAATAAAATAAACTGTAACATACACAGAGGATGATGTGTTTTTGCCAGGTCAATAAGGGCTAGTTCAGAAAACAGCCAATAAACTAGCTTTCATTTCAGTTTCCGTTATATAGATGATGTTCTTTCATTGAACAGTTCTCAATTTACATCTCGAATTTGACGAAAATGGTCATCTTAATACTACAATTAACGACAAAAGGGACGATATTAATTTTAAAATGATCAATTTCAATAACATGTACAGTTATACTCCAGCTTCTCCTGCTTACGGAGTGTATGTTTCACAGCTGATTCGTTTTGCATGAGCAAGCAGAAATTATACAGACTTTCTCATTAGACAAAGATATTTCTCCGAGACCGCCTTAAAAAATCTTCAAAAAAATTCCGTCTCGTACGATCATTAAGAAGTTCTTTAAAAGATATCAGTCCCTTGTTGAAAGATTTGAAGTTCCTGTTATGTTATATTGTTATTACCTCCGTTTAAAGATAACCATCATTTCATATACCCAAATAAACTCTAAATTGAAAATACCACTTAAAAAACCCTCAGCATTTTACCCGTACTTTAGGTAGGTACCTTAAGGTAGGGGTTCTCACACCTAGCTGTTTTTTTCCATTTTTTTTTGTACTAGATCATATCGCATCGCCATTAAGATTTGTCAAATTTTCTTGAAGTTATTGGGCTTTGAATATTTCAACATGGTTAAACAACATGTCAAATCTTGTGCATGCAACTCCTCAGAAACAACTACTTCCGATTTCCTTCAAAATTTGCAGGATTGTTAGTCACCATATGTACTAGATCATAGCGATTCATTTGACCAATATCCAAGTGTTGCTTACGAACAGATATTTCTAACATGAACTTAGAATGTAACGTGGGAATATTACTTCTCACCAATCAATGATATGATCACTGTTGGAAAGTCGAAATCATCTTGCCTGTAAATTTTCATGTATCCACAGATATCAATATAGATGCACAAGTCGAAAAATACTGCTGATGATTTTCTATTAGTTGTGTCTTTTATTTCGATTTCACTTTGGTAGATACAATGAAGGTTATCCTGAAATTTACGATTGTTTTAATGAGAGAACATGCTTCTGACGCAAATTGAAATTAAAGGACTTGCAAGTGTTTTCTAAACTTGTAATCATAGTTATCCATATTGCCAGTTGTAACACTGGTTTTCAAAAATATGTTGTCAGATTGTTCTAAAGGAGCCATCAAAGGCTAACAAGGATAGGTTGTAGATGATCTATCAAGATTTAGTGAAAAATCCTTCCGTGTTTTTAAATCATCCCCACTAAAACTGCAATAAGATCAAGGCCATGCACTTGAAAACACTATTTAAGGAGGTACTTTACAGAACATCGCTACAATGTATTGTCTTGATTGATCAAGTAGCTTACAATGATTACTGAAAACTCTTCCAAGAGTCCGATGTTGAAATGTGTTTTGTGCTATTGTTCATCACAATTGGAACATGTCTATCTCACATTTGAAGACGAGAACCAAAGGACAATTGTTGTATATGTGTCAGAAATATTTCAGGGTTCAAAATTTTACATTATTATATTCTTTGTCGGCTTCCTTAGATTTAAGAAGGGCAATTTACAATTTCTTTAATGTTACTATCCGATCTTGATATCAATGTCTAAGTTGTGTCAGGTATGCGTCACTTTTAGGTGTGAATCTTGAATTCGACCCAGATTTGTTGAACAACTTAAAGAGAATTCGAAGCATTTTCTTACTAGAAAAGTAATTCATGTTATGTTATTTCTTCGTTTCTTCGTTTTTCCGACGTTGCCATTGTCCTTGGATTGTTCTCTTTGGACTGACGGTTCGGTTCTCACTTGCTTTGCTTTCCAGAACAGGGGATAACAAAATTAAAAACTTATCTGATAGGATTCAATGTTTTGAATATGTTTCCTGTTACCAGTCGTCGTGACAGGATACAAAAGAACAAGCTCTAAGATGACTTCTCAATACAAAAATTGATCGGAGTAGAATATGGTAGAAAAATCAAAATATCGAAGACGAACCGTCTAAGAATTGTTGGTAGTTTTATTTCAATAGGCAGTTACCTTCAGAGAAGATATTTTGTGGCCGTTTTCCTGAAGGCAAACTGTTAAACTAGATACCCAGTTCATATTGTTTTATAAAGATCCTGCCAAAGAGTTAAATATATGAAATCTATACTAGGTTGATAACATTCCCCCTTAACTAAACAACACTTCAGAAGCAATTGAACATTAGTTAATATATTGTAGTTAAAAGAAATGGTCTTTTGAAATTAAGCTTCTACTTTCTTTCAAGTTGGTTATCAATGTGTGTGACAAACAGATGACTAAACTCTACATAAACTGCATTCAAAAATCCTCACTGACCTGTCTTGCAAGTTGCTAGTTGACCTTGTCAAAATATTTGTTAGGTTGGGTTTAACGAAGTGCAAGTTATCCTAGGTATGTTCCAATTCTAAACAGGATTGCTATGAGTGGATAATTTATTATTAGTCATTTGACCTTGTGTGCTATGAACTCTAGACCTGCAAGTGTATCTTAACAAAGTTTGCTGCCAATTATATTGATGGTCCGTGTTTGTCGTGGCAATTCGCCTCCATTTCAACATACGTCTGTGTGCAGGTTGCTGCGGGCGGGAAACATAGTCTTTTTGAATATGAAAATTACCAACGTTTAAAAGTAGACCGACTAGAGTTTAGTTCGTCCAGGTGTTTTAAAAAAAGACATTTAAATATGTTATTAAGTTGTTATTAAAAACTCTTTCAATTGGAGAACATAATTGATGGGATGCAAACGGATCAACAAATTTTAAAATTTCTAATAACAAAGAACTATCACATTAGGATCGAAAAACCTTAATGAATTTAGACGATTCAGACAGACTGAAGTAAATAAATAAAAGGCATGCTATAAAATAAAAAAAAAATGAAATAGAAATATGAAATAAAAACAAAACGTTAATACATGTATATCTGAAAATATACTTTGTTGAAATGGCCATCTGCAGAGATTAAGGTTAATGAGGACAGCTGTCACGTGATCGAACCAGAAAAATGGCGGGAAAAAATTAAAATGCTCAGATTTGACAGGAAAGTTATTTAGCATGTTTGACGAGTTTGGTTTTAAAAAATATCAAAATGGCGACCGTTGCAATGGAAACAGAAAAATGGCGGGAAAAATCCAAATTGCTCAGAGTGTGATGAAAACGAGAGATCATGAAATTTATAATGAAATAACACAGTAAAGGTGCTGAAAAGAGGTAAATAAGTGTAAAAATTTAATAAAACACAGTTAGCTGTGAAAAAGGAAATAACGCATACAAAAGAATAAGAAAAGGGGAATTAATAAAAGAATAAAACGCAAAAATTGTGGGAAGATGGAAATCAAAGCAAAAGAATTACAAAGGTATCCCTCTCCCAAACAATTTACGCAGACGTGATAAAAAATACTCCTAGAACAAGCCACTTCTCATAACGATTACTCCCGAGAACAAGAACATGAAAATATGAGAAATATCAACTCCCTCAGATTGTCAATGTCATCCAAAACATACCTATATAAAGCATATAAGGTAAATCCTAGTCAGGATGGTGACCAACACAAAACCCACAACTTCCTGTTTTTAGTCATGTAAGGACTGCGTACAGTCACATGACTGTGGTAGCATGATTTTAGTGCTACGATAACAGCCGTTGACATCACTTCCGGTTTCTGAATTAATGACGGCAATATTTTTTCACAGGAGGGGGACTATGTTGTCAACTTTTAATGTTTGTAGATCTGTTAAAAGCCTGGTTCGCTATACTGTTTTTTTTTTATTTTGAAGACATGGTATAAAGGTAAAGAAATAAATAAATTTTAAATTCGGAATTTTTTCTGAATTTCACTATTTATGTCCCTCCAGGGGACAAAAGGTGACAAAAAATCTAACCTCAATGCATGTGCACATAATTGGAAATGTTAACAAAAATAAATGACAGAAGAAGATATATTTCTATAATTACCTTTAAAACAACAAAGATTTATAATCCAAACAACTTTTTTCACAAAAACAATGTACAATTTGTTTTGTATATGATCAAAAGGGGGTGGGGTAAATCAGATTTCGGACCATTATTCATGGTAAGGTAACTTTGACCACATTTATCTTAGAAAAACGCCAGGAAAGGTGGTCCGATATTAATACCAAAGAAAGGATAAATATTCAACAGATGTATAATTAAAAAAAAGCCATTTTGAATTTGGAATTATTTTTGGGTCAGGTGTCCTCTTTAGCCTTAAATTAACAGTATAGTAGGTAAGAACCGAACCGTTAACCCAAAGCGAATAATCCAAGGACAATTGCAACATCGGAAACAACAAGGAAACAGAGACAAAACATTTCAGCACAGAAAAGAAAAATGAAGACACACACACACACACACACAAAGATGAACAACACGGACCCAAAAAAAACATAGGTGAGATCAGGTGCACCGGTAGAGTAAGCATTTCCTGCTTCTTATGAGACACCACACTCAAATCCGGTAGTAAAGTCAAATCCGGTCGAGGAAACAACAGTTAAACTTTAAAGGGAAATATCTGTTGTCATCTGGGAAACAGATATCCCATAGCGGTCTACAAGGTGGTGACAGTAAAACTTCTGGAGGAATGACTTCAAGTTTTGGGTAACATACCATTGTTTAAGTAGCCTCTTTGTGAACAACCGGGCTCTATCAAGGAAGTCACTGTTTCCAACACTATCTTCAGTTTTATGCTATTATAAAAAAGTAAATGTTAAAAACTGGATAACAGGAAACACCTACAATGGCTGAAAATTATAATTACATGCAACAATTTGCAAGGGAACTACACAAGTCAAACACGTATAAGACAAAAGACAAACGTAAACAATGATAGGAACTCGGGACAGCCGGACTTGGTACCGGAACTAGCAAAAGCCAACAGTCTTTTTAAACAGGTTTTCATTTTAAACATCATTTTTAAACTTATCCGCACTCATTGGACACATTTGATCGAATTGATCAAATAAAACTTGGTAGTAAGTCTTCCAGCGAATACATGTGTCGCCAGAGAAATAGGCAAAAAAATGTTTAGTCTTATACAAGGTAAAGGACCCCTTACTGATACCCCATGCCAAGGTGCAGAAGGCAAGAATATGTGGTTCCAGAGAAAAATGTGATGAATTTTTAAAAAGCAAAAAATATAAGTTCTGTCAAACAGGGAGTGGTCATGTGCGAGATCCCAAATTTTCCTACACAGTACAGTTCCTGAAACCGACACTCTGGTGAAATTCAGAAGGCTGCGATATGTGGTTCCTGAGAAAAATGTGACATATATTCAAGATGCAAAAAGTATTCTAAGTCCCGTCCAACAGAAAGTTGGCATATGAAAGGCCCCAAACACTGTTACACAGCAAAGGTCCCCATACTGATACATTTTACTCCATGTTGAATTGCTAAAAGCTTGGATATGAGGTTCCTGAAAACAATGTGACAGAAATTTTTTGTGACGCTGACTACAAAAAAAAAATCGAAATTCCGTCAAACAGGAAGTTGGCATGCGAGTAATCCCAAACTCTTCTGCATGGTAAAGGTCCCCATACTAATGCTCGATGTAGAATTGCAGAAGGCTGAGATATGGTGTTCCTGAAAAAAAACTGACACAAATTTTCAAGACGCAAAAATTATTCTAAGTTCTCTCATACAGGAAGTGGGTATGCGAGAGATCGAAAACTCTGTAATACGGTATAGGTCACCATACTTTTACTCCATGCCATATTGCAGAAGGCTAGGATATGTGGTTTCTGAGAAAAATGTGAAACAAATTTTCAAGACACAAAAAATATCCTTGGTTCCGTCAAACAGGAAGTGGGTATACGAGAGATCCAAAACTCTGTTACAAGGTATAGTACACCATACTGATACCCCATGCCAAATTGCAGAAGGCTAGGATATGTGGTTCCTGAGGAAAATGTGACACAAATTTTCAAGACGCAAAAATTTGTCTAAGTTCCGCCAAATACAAAGTGGGCATGGCAGAAATCCAAAACTCTGTTACACGGTATAGTTCACTATACTGATACTCCATGCCAAATTGCAGAAGGCTGTGATGTGTGGTTCCTGAGAAAAATGTGACTGAAATTTTTTGTGACGCCGACGCCAGACGACGACGGACGCAAGACGACGGATAATGATCCCTATATGTCGCCACTGCTTGAACGCAGGCGACACAATAAACTAAAAATATATTTCTAAAATCTGGTGATTTTAATCATGTTTCGAATTGTTTGTCAATTTATAACAGAAACCAGGACCTAAAGTAATAGCTTAACATTATTAGTAGTGCGTTAAAATTGCAAAAACGGACAACATATAAATAAAAACAAAAATAGTTGACTTTACTTTAAATTGTTTATTTTGAACAAACAACGCATGTCATCTCCCTCCCGTTTATATACGGTGGACATGGAAGAGCGCCGTTACAACTTGCATGGACTGGGTACAGTATATCTTTGTTTTTCCAATCAGTAGACGGTTTTTTCAGATGATCGGGCTTTCCATCCATACATATGTATTCTGAAGCTGCTGCATGAGTCGGACGTCCTGCAAAAAGGTACCCCGTATACTCTGTCGTCCAATCACCAAAACATTCTTGTCGGCCCGGAATCATTATAGTAGATGATGCATGCTTGATGTGGCAGACTGAACATTCCATACGATAATATTTATATTTCGGATCGAACAATGTGTTTGCTATGTTTATGCCATCAAAATGAAACACTGCACCACCAATTGACGGATGAACGTTAACTTTGTTATCATAAAGACCCCATTGAGGGGTTTTTGGAAGGCACAATTTATTTACTGCAGGTCCCGTTACTGTATAAGGTGAGCCACCTAGATACCCTGAAGATAGAAAGGAAAAAATACATAAAGCAAATAGTTAAACACACACGTAAAATTTGGATATAGAACCGGCATCTGAGAGCTTATATTTAAACACCAAACAACATCATCATTATTGAAACGGATTTTAACTTTCAACATATATTTAAGATAATACACATACAATGTACTTGTCCATCTTTGGATTACTGTCAAAATCATTCTTCATGTGTCGCTATTTTCCCTGTATAATCTTTTAT
The DNA here is from genome assembly GCA_002080025.1 of Modiolus philippinarum. Taxonomy (NCBI): domain Eukaryota; kingdom Metazoa; phylum Mollusca; class Bivalvia; order Mytilida; family Modiolidae; genus Modiolus; species Modiolus philippinarum. The sequence goes on from MJUU01006404.1 coordinate 48,363, forward strand.
ATACTCGATTTCCCTGTTCGAATGGCATTAGGTATATAACGATTTTTCATCACGAACAAAAATTGTTATCTGCAAAAATATAATCATTTTAATCCAATCTGGAATTCTTATTAAAACTAAAAAAAAACATGTGAAAGATTTAGAGCACTACTTAGATACTGGTATAACTGAAAGGCAGAAAGATACATGGCTTGATGAAGTAACGATTCAAATGGGTAAGACTTCTTAAAGTAAGAAGTGACATATAAATAAATACAGAATTTATTGTAAATTTATGTCTCTTCAGTGCAAATAACATCAAAATATTTGGATGACTATTACTGCAAGGCTATTTAAAAACCGACAGGAAACAAATAACCAAAAGGATATAAAAATAGAGCCAAAATCGGATAAGGACAGAGAACTGCATTGGGATACTCCTAAGTTTTCATCAAAATTTACACGAAATTTAGATACTTTTAGTTAGCTTGCAAAAATAAATCTACTTAAAATATGTTGCGAGATAATACTGACAAAATTACAGTACAGCACTGAAAGTAATTTTGGTGCAACTGCATATACCGTCCATGGACTAGTTAACATTCCAATAGGGTCTGTAAGTCTCGTCATGTGACTCACGATAATCAACGATAAACAGGCAATTCGAAAACGTTTCCCGCCAAAAAAAAACGTCAGAGGATTGTGACGTTCAAATTTATGTTCGAAACGTCATATATCTTTGTTAAGAATGTAACTTCCGGGTACAATTTTTGACCCCGGAAGTTCCAATATTGTACGAGACTTACAGGCCCTATTTTTTGTCATGAGCCACAAATTTTTCACTCATCAGTCAAGTGTTATCGTCGTCATACATGCCTCACTGTTTATAGTTCTTATTAATTAAAATATCACGATACTTAAAAAAGACAAAATCCTGTAAAAATTTAATAACATTTTTTCTACTACCATTACAAATGAGTGCCAAAAAAAAACTAAGAACATATATAAGAAAAGCGGTGTCAATTTTGAAACGTATTTTTTCAACATCCTTTGTGGTTTTAATTGTTGAAAAAAGTCAAGTGACGTAGACATGGGTTGATCTAACAAAAAAAAAAAACAATTTGAATGTATTCAGTATACAAGTTGGAAAAATATGAATGAGGGTAATATTAACAGAATTACCGAAAAGAATTGTCAAGAGTCGAAATTTAAAGTCCAAAAAAGCAAAACAGGTGCAAAACCACCGGAAAATAGACCGTATCCGAGCTGTGGTATCAGGATTTACCGGACCACTTTTCAACACGTCACAGTATAGAAAACGTAACGTCACAAAGCCTACAACGTCATTAAACTGGTCACATGGGGCGGACATGTCTGTGACGTAGGGCGAAGAAACAATTACTGGTAAATCTAAATACCAGAACTCGGATATAGCCTATTGTCAACCGCAATGATCCTGACTTGGTATAGGCATTTCAGCAGAAAGGGTGGGTGAATCCGGTTTACTGGCGCGCAAAACGTCCCATTCCATTGCGGTAGTGTCCTGTAGCAACTTAAAAGTGCAACTTTCGAAAATACAGATCTTCCCATTATTTGTTACGTATACAAGAAACCCAGCCGGCAGTATGTCTTCAATTACAGTAAGGTTTGTAAAGATATAAACATTAACAATTCTGTGCCTGATACATGAAATTGCAACAATTCAAAATACGCCTATGCTCCTAGCTCCCATGTCATCACAGGAGATCTCAACATTTTGCAGGACAAAGAGCTTATTAATTTCTTAAAGAAAGGTCCAAAATATAGGCCACCTTCTAAAATTAATTGGAAAGATTGTCGTAATATCATCCACGACTCACTTAAAACTTATTGTAAAAATTGGATTAAATGTGAACACGTTGACAAAAAATCTTTGGTTTCTTTCTTTAATGCTATTATGAAAATTGTCGATATCCGAATTAAACAGTTTTAACAACATTTCCGCTATGACAACAAAAATAAACCCCCCGTTTCTCGCATCCAAATGAAACTTAAAGAATTTGGAAAGGAATTTGTTTTTGTCCCAGCTGATAAGGCTGCTAATAACATCATCATAGTTTGTCGTAAACATTATTTTAGAAGTACTCCAAAAAGAAATTACCAGTTCACATACTTTTCAGTTAACCCAATTAACGGAAAGTTAAATTACAAACATACATTTTCTAACAGCCACATCTTTACAGGCTAAACCTGATAGTAAAACAGTTCCAACTATGTACTAGGTTCCTAAACTCCACAAAACGCCATATAAATCTAGATTCATTTTGTCATCTAGTCACTGTTCTACAACTAAAGTTTCTATTATACTCACTAATACTTTCACTGCTATTAAAAACTT
>MJUU01006404.1:51691-65540 GCA_002080025.1 Modiolus philippinarum
AAAAAATACTTAAACTCGCCTAACAAACTTATAAAACCTTTAAATCGTCTAATTCATAAGGGTTATAATTACGGTATTGTCGTCAAGTCATTACGTATGGCCTTCTTTGATATTAACATTGATTTTTTGATAGGGTCTTTGCAATTTTACTTAACACATTCTAAATTTCTAAAATGTGTATTGCACGGACACGGGTTATGTATTCCGGTATATACATGAATTCATTATGCTAAACTACTCACAGGAAGGGATCTTGGTGGAAGCTGTATACTGAGGGTACATAACTTACTTTGTTAGTTGGTGATGGGTATGGAGCTGGCATGTCAGTTAACTGTTAGTAATCTCTTGTGATTTCATGTTTTTGTCCGTATATTTAGTTCTTTCAATTCATTTTTCACAATTGACTCAGTCCTGTTGCCAACTGAATTTTACTGTTGTTACGATTGTTTTTTGATTTATCACATTGGCTGTAGGGGGAAGGTTTGGATCCAACAAAACTAGTTTAACCCCGCCGCAGCAGGTTTGCGCCTGTCCTAAGCCAGGAATTTATTAAGCCTTTGTGTGTCTTGTCCTTTTTCTAGTTAGTTTACTTTATGTCTATAGGAGTCTAGGATGATGTTTATTTCGCTGGACTTGATTGCTCTTTGTTCAGGGGCCGACTCCGACCTGCCGTTGGGTGTGGGGTTTTCTCATCGTTCATTGAAGATCTTATGGTGGCTTTGAGTTGTTATTACTCCCCTTTGGGTCGTTGTCTTTTGACACATTCCCCGTTTCCCTTCTTTTTTTCTAACTGTTATTGAAAGGTCGTAGACAGCAAAAAGAAATATTCACCCCAGATTTGGCTAAAAGATACTCTCGAGAGCCTGTTTCGCTTACCCGACCAGTGGCTGACATAGAGAAATGAATGGCATTGCCAATAGGGTCAAGAGTTTGAATTTTGTTCCCTGCTGAGGACACCTTGTGTTGGATGCAGCATGTCAGATGCAATGATTAAAGTGTGCCACCTAAGGAATATTGTGATCAACCTTGGTTCCAATTAGATTAGTGGTTTCATAGACCTTTTTCTTTAAATGAAATTAAGTATAAACTATGTCCCCGCTGGTAACCATATTGAAGTTTGGTTGTAGTAGGATCTGAAAAGATCTAAGGTCCAAGGTTAAATCACTGTTTCCCGCTGGCGGCCATCTAGATGAGGTAATGACCTACCGGATACCATTTCTGGAAAGGACCAGTTAAGAACCATTGTGAATATGTTTGTTCTCCGTCTTCCGTCCTCCGTCCGTCTGTCCCATCTCTGATAAGCTATTATTTCGGATACCTTCTCCCACAATATAAATGTCCCATTTATTTAATTTTGCATGGTGATGAGGCATGGACTGAAGATGTGCATATTGTCATGGTTTAGGTTTTGACAAAAAATTGTGATTTTGAAGGAATAGTTGAACTTGCCCATTTTATCTAATGTGCATTCTGGAACTATTATTCCGGACAACTCCTCCCACAATATTAAAGCTACAATTATTTTACTTTGCACAGTGATTAGGCATAAACCGAAGATTGTCATGGTTAAGGGGGGGGGGGGTGACTGAACATCCAAATGAGAGGTGAGGGAACTGTTACTCCGGACAACTCCTCTCACAATATTAAAATTACATTTATTATCCCCTCGCCCAACGAAGTTGGGGAGGGGATATAGCGTTTCGCCCGTTTGTCCGTCCGTTCAAAGACCATATATCTTTTGAATAACAAGTCATAGATGGTTTTGTCCATGGATGCATCTTGTATAGTACTTTCAAGCATGAGTGACTTAGTTTAAAGTTTTTGTAAGAGTCCAGATCTGGGATACTACAACTTGTAGAAGATTAATCTTTCATCAGTAGATGCATATGCTATGGGTATGAGGCTTCTGATTGAAATAAAGTCACTGCATTTCTTGCATGACTGGCTCAGATTTAAGTAACAAGCCAGATCATGAATGGTACAACTTTGAGGAGTGCTTTTAATATTAGATAAACATTCAACAATCGGGCGAGGGGATTAGCTGTCGTTTCCGACTGCCCCTTCTCTTGTTTTACTTTGAACAGTGATTAGGAAGGATTTGAAGATGTGCATATTGTCACAATTAGATTTTTGGATAAATCTGTGTTTTTTGTTGGTTGTAGTTGGTCTTGGCAATTTTATTGAAACGTGTGCATTTGAAAGTTCGATTCTTGATAACTCCTAATTGGTAATCTATAGGCTTTGTGAGATATGCAAGTTGAATTTTTTTAAATTTGTCTATCAAGTGCCTAGAAAGTAGATGTCCATGTTTTATACCCAACTGCGGGGCAAAATATGTGCCTTACAGACACAAACAGAGTACATTTAAATCACACCATGAAAAACATCGACTAATTGCAGCGGGGGCATTTGCAGTCTCTAGTTTTTGGAATGGACCATCTAAGGACCATTTGTGACTAAGTTTGCTTTTGATTGAACTGATAGTTTCTGAGAAAATCTTCGAAAATCATTTCCAGTAGGTCCAATCATAAAAGTATGTTCCCCGCTGGTGGCCATCTTGGACAAGATACAGAAACTTCGGACACCTTATTTCAAAAGGGACCATCTTAGGACCAATTTGAATAAGTTTGGTTCTAATTGGACTCGTAGTTTCTGACAGGAAGATCTACAGGGTCCAATTTTAAAAGTATTTTCCTCGCTTGCTTTTGTTCAAATTTGCCCAGTGATGATTTCAGAGGAGAAGATTTTTGAATGAAAAGTTTACGAAGGTTGACGGACAGACAACGGACGCCAAGTGATTGCAAAAACTCAACCTGGCAAAGCCAGGTGAGCTAAAAATGAATCTTGAATCACAGTTCACACCGAAACTTTTTCACAAGGGGACTGATATCATAACATAACTTTTTTAAATGATCTTATGGAGCAGATTTTTTTTACAGCCCAATTAAATAAGGCGATCACAGAGATGACTTTGTTAAATGAGAAAGTCTGAATAATTTGTTCTAGCTCTTGCGTAACGAATCAACTATGAAACATACAGTCCATAAGCAGGAAAAGTGGAATATTACTGCACATGTAAGAAAATTGACAATTTTGAAATTAATATCGTCCCTTTAGTCGTAAATTTTAGTACTTAGATGACCATTTTCGTCAAATGCGAGATGTACGTCCGATAAAGATGTAGATCCAGAAGTTTCTGACGTTTCCTTTATTTCTAGTTCTAGAGGATATAATGATAGGATCTAATAAGATGCGTTATTAATTAAAAAATACATACCGCTGTAAACAAGCTTTGCTTTATTGTGCGTACAGGTTGATCGTCCCCATTGTATGTACGTAGCGCCACCCACTGTAGAAAAAAATGAAAACGATGATAAAACTATATGAATCAAAACAATTACAGTCACTGAACAGGTAACTTAAAAGTAACGTTTCAACCGAAAAATAAAACCTTTTGGAAATTAAAAACCAATGAGAAATTAACAATATGAAAAAGTGCATAAAGCGTAATTTAAAATAAAAAGACAGCGCATTGTAATAATCAAGTATTAAATATGGAATACATCGGCAAACGAATATCGAAGCAAGAACGATGAAAGGGGAAATTCTAAAATCATAAATCCAAAATCACGGCAATTCACAGCAACACGATTTGAGACAGTATGGCAAAGACAAAACAAATAAACAAAAATGAACAAACGCCACATAACTAAAGCACTAGCAGTGTGAACCCTATAAAACTGAGGTATCATCAGGTGCTCCGGAAGGATAAGCATGATCTGCTCCACGCTTAGCACCCGTCACACTGCCAGTGAAAAGTCCAATTTTGTCACAGTCGGTGTTAGTCAGTCCGGAATATGTATCAATTATATTAATTTCGCATTGTCTTAAATAAGATTTTTTACAGTTACTCTAATAAATTTTAGCTCTGCAATCGACCATTTTTACAATTTATGTATCACGTGTGGAGATAAAATACGATATATTGAACAAACCTGAAAAGGAAAAGAAATAAGAAACGGCATGTTAGTTCATTAATACACTTGAGGCTAAAAAGATATTTGAGATTTTGCCAAAAATAATATCTTTTTTCGATCTATCATCAAAATACTGAATTAGAGAACAGCATGAATTCTGACAGACTAAAACATCCACGAAGCAAGAGGTTATATAATAATTATGTATTTCAGTACTTATATTAAAAAATGAAAGGATATGGCATGGATGTACATGTCACAAAAACGCATATGATACATAAAAAACTCCAGTTTATCAAGGACAGGGCTTTTATTCCCATCTACATCTTGATGTCGCCCGAGGGTCTTCAGCCAGAGGTGAACAATATTCACCCTTCCAACGAGATTAAGAATGCCCCTATCGTGTCCTTATCGGATTTCTGGACAAAAATGCTGAGTAACATCGATCGCAGCTAAAATATGCCATTGAAGCAACACATGTCGGGAGCGTTCAATAAGAAAAAAGTAAAACTGGGCAATGTCTGCTACAAATATTTATTAACTAGTTTGACGAAAGACAAAAACTAGGACAAAACAACATTGATAGATAACACGGGGCACATCTGACTGGTTTAATGCTAATAAGGTCTGATGCAATCAAGTTAAAGTTGTTAAAAATAACTAAATACCGAAGTTACTGTGAATTTAAATTCTGCATATGCGCATTTCGACAACTTATGTCTCTTCAGTGCAGATAAAATCTAAACGGTTGGAAGACCATAAACTCAAAGATGTTTGAAAACTGATAGAGAACAAATAACCAATATGATCTAAATGTGAAGCCAAAATCAGCTAAGGACAGAGCTTTGCATGAGGGAGATATATACTCCTCAGTTTTCAATAAAAATTTACAAAAATTTAGAAAGTAGTATGTCGTATTGTCGTTTGAAATGCTGCGTTACTTTGGATAACGTATCATTTTTATGATGTGATGAAATTGTAATTATAATGTCAAGAGAAAGAATATAATATGTATAGTGTAGAGAACATCAGACGGTGTGCTAATAAATATTGTATGCAGTGAGAAAACGCATCCATTCGTCATATCTGAACAAAATAAAATAGTATCAAATAATTTGCATGACGAAATTCAAGATATTAATGATATTGACGAACCGAAATGAACCTCGAAAGGTTAGCATATCGTGACATTGCCCTGTAATAACGAGGACGGAGTATCTGCGTATGTCTTTTCCATATCCTTCCGAAGAAAATTCATATCAAGTGAGTGGAAAGATAGTAGAACACCATGAATTATTTACGTTACTTAATGTGAAACAATAAGGGGAAAATAGAAAAAAAGAAAGAGAACATAAATTCTTCAATCCTACCTTTGTTCTGCTTACAGTTTTTCTTATCTTTTTGGAAACTACGAAACCCTCTCCAAAACATCTGAGACATCATTGCATCCATACTATCGTAACAAACTTTCCCATCCGTCTCGTAGATCTGAACAGCAACTGCTAAAATAATAGTAAAAACAGATATTTTCATCTTGATCTTTTCACAGGACAGCAGGGCAATAAAAATAAAAATACAATGTCCTAATTTGGAACACGTTCCTGCCTATTATATATTATATTACAAATATGCAATTTTAGTATGATAATTCATATTTTGCGTGTCTGTAACATATGTTAAAGATGGAGTCGATATCATGATTTCAGGAAGAGGCTCTCAAGAGCCTGTATCGCTCACCTGGACCATGGCCGACACAGACAAGTTCGAATTACCTCAATATTAAAGGGTCACGTTTTCTAGTATGTTAATAACTCTTGATGTTATTTAGTCTAAAGTTGAACTTTGTTTTCCAGATACAGCCATTTTAGGTGGGTTGTAAAATCACAATAACATATCATAAAATTTACAGATTTTGCGTAATTCAAGGGTATTAACTATAAGGACACAACATTCAATCACAATCAAAATCGAACATGACCTATATTTTAGTAACATTGTCAAAAATTATTAAAATCGCTTCTCAACGCAAACTGAAGTTATCATCCGTAAACCATAAAATTTACAGATTTTGCCTAAATCAAGGGCAATAACTCTGGAACGAAACATCCGAACACAGTCAAAATCGAACTCGACCTATATTTTATAAATAGAAACATTGTCCTAAAACATTAAAACTTTCCTTCAAAGCAAACTCAAGTTATCATCTGGAAACCAAAGTATGACGGACGGACGCATGAACGGACAGACGGACGAACGGACAAGAGGAATCCTTTATACCCCACCTTTTGAAGCGGGGGTATAAAAATGAGGAAGGGGAAATTCCAAGCTAAAAATAAAAAATCACGGCAATTCATATCCAGCACGAATTGAGACAGCGTGACAAAGACAAAATAAAAAAACAAAATTGAACAAGAACGCCAAACAAACCAAAGCTGTAGCAGTGTAAGCCCCCTAAAAAAGCTTGAGGTATCATCAGGTGCTCCGGAAGGTTAATCATGATCTGCTCCACGCATGCCATCAAGTTTTGATCCTCTTGGCTCTGTTGTTTTGAGCGAAATAAATCTTTGAATGTTTTACCATAGTGTCAAATTTTTAACTTTTCCATCTTGAATGCGATGTGCAATTACCGATTACATTTCTAAAGGAGCCGACTATGGTTTCAGAGAAGGAATCTTTGAATATAATGACTAATTCTAAACTAAGTTCCACGCTGGTGGTCATCTGGGGTAAGTTGTGGACTTGCCGGACACATTTGTTCGAGTTAACCCCAACGGGCTATTATATTTAAATTTACCCAGTGGTACAGAGGAGAAAACCTTTAAATGAAAAGTTTACAACGACGGATGACGGATGCCAAGTGATTGCAAAAAGTCACCCTAGCCAGGTGAACTGAAAATGAAACCTCAAACATTTATATTGCCTAATTTCTTCTAGCAGGCGGTATAAAACTTTTGACTGGTATGAAAATTGTATTAAGGAACGTCATGAATAGCAACGTCAATCAAATAAAAGCAGTAGGGAACAAAATACGTTTATTACATCAGTTGAAATCAAAAGACATGACAAAACTAGAAAAACGGAAACAAAATTGATCACGGACACGTGTCAGTTGATTTTATGTAGAGTTATGGGCCTTGCACTTGATGAAATTTTGAAAAATATAAGTTACCGGAGTTTTTTTTGTTTCCGCATGACACATTGATTTGATATTTGGTACATGTATTTGAGTATTTAGGTGGTCGGATACCTATCCAGTTCCAATTCGATTCTGGTGTGTTCATTTAATGCATTTATGGGCCTTGCACTTAGTGAAATTTTGAAAATATAAGTTTCCGGTGTTTTTTCTGTAACTGGTGATATATTGATTAGTTATTTGGTGTATCAGTGTATCAAAGTGACATGCAGATCAATGCAGGTTCAAATTTGGTTCGGGTCGGTTGATGTTGTATGGATTTGAGGGCCTATGACTTAAATAAAATCAGTTTTGAAACCCTTCCTTTACAATGCCTCAACCTTTGATATATAATTGTATCGAAATGAGTTACATGTAGAGTGTGATCTTGGTTCGGGTCAGATAATTTTGTGCAGAGTTATGGCCTTGAAATTATCATTTTTTTAAATAGCAGTTTTCACATATTTTCTTTACAGTGCCTAAACATATCGATTTGATATTTTTGGTATATGATTGTCGCTTTATGAGTAAACAGGTCAGGTTCGAATGTTGTTGTGATAGGATGATTTTTTTTTGCAGAGTTATGGCCCTTTGACTGATTTTTTTTTGAAAAATATCAGTTTCTCAACTTTTTCATTGCAATGCTTGAATGTGTTGATTTTATATTTTGTACATATTTTGATTGTCTGTTTATAACTTTATACTGATCGAGCTTGAATTTGAATGGTTTTTGCGGAGAATTATGGCCTTCGGACTTTACATTTCAATTTGATATATTTAAATACTTACATTCTGGTACGCCACAGATTCTTCAATCAAATTTTGATGTTGCCCAATAATGTTTAAATTTAAAGTAAGCCGTGGAAGGCAAATTATGCGCTCTTTGTGCTGCAGTTTATTAGATTTTGCAAAACCTCAGTGTTATTTTACTTGCATATTTTTTATAACAGGAAACACCTACAATGGCTGAAAATTATAGTAACATGCCACAATCTGTATGGCCATTTCGGTAATTATTCCTCATCATGCTTCTATATAAATGCATTAACGTAAATTTTAGAAGTGTTGCAATAGTGCTTTCATTTTATGTTCATCTCATTCCTGGATCTTGTCGGAATGTGCATGGTTTTTGTCTAGATCAAGTCAGTTTAATGTGCATAGCTTTTATAAAAATGCTATCTTACTATCATCGTTGGTTCTGATAAAATGAAAACTAAAAAGGGGTGATTTTGATTTCACTATTTCCTTTTTCTTGACGGTAAGGTTCCTGTAGCTCCATCTTTCGGGGTATATATATCTCATTTTGTACGATTCACACTCGTCTGTTGTACTCTTGGCGACTTTAATGGACCTAACCTTATTATCCTATCCAATTTGGTGTTTCCTGTTCTGTTAAAGGGAAATAAAAGGTGCTGTTTACTGTTGATGGGGCGGTCAAGACTCTTTTCTGTTAATGTGTTTTGGAATTTTTAGCCTATTGTTAAATGTTTTGGGAAAATTAAAGATTAGCAACATGTTTATGAAATCATCCCCCATACATGATGAATATGTGTTAAAAAAAATCAAAAGAGAAAAATAGAATTTGTAAATACTGTAATTTAAATAAAATTGAAAATGAAACTAATCATTTTTTCACATGTCCGAAATATGAAAGTGAACGTAAGGAATTAATGAAAAATATAAGTAAAATTTTCCAAGAATTTTACAAACTTAACAAAAATCTTCAACTCGTCTTTTCAATGCATGCAGTATGTTGCTTCATATATAAAAAAAAGTCATTAATACTGAGGAAAGTGGACTCCCAGACTGCATAAGTTCATTGTATTTGTATTATGTATTTTGTATTTGTATTTTGTTTATGCCATCAGCCCTCAGAGGCATAATTGTGCATTTGTGAATAAAGATATTATAACCTTTCGGGAAGTTATGAGTAAGATCTTTCTTCCGTAGTGCGACAGTGTTTTACCCACAGACTAGGCTCCTTGTTCTAATCGGCAGCTTAGCGGCAAGCAATCCTTGACCCTTTTTCAAGATAACATTTTGTCTTTTTCTTCTAAAGATAGAGATAGATTAAGTAATCTACCTGTATTGAGTTTTATTTGTTTGTTTATCACACTATAAGGAAAGATAAAGAATAATTAAAAAGACAATTGTTCAGAGAACAATTGCAAGGTCTTTCCCAGTCAATGTTGTGTTTAGTGTTATGTTTTGTCATGTCACATGTTTCAAATCATCTTGATGAGATGCACATTGTCTCCAATATATTAGAGTAGCCATTTCTAATTGTTTTTAAGATCTTACGATAAAAAAAACGTAAAAATTGGCTATGACCTTGACCGANCTCTCTTTAGAGAAATATAGAAGGGGTCTTTATACTGCATGGAGCGTGGCGTTTCTCGACACAGTTTGGCTACAATGGTTCGCGGTCAGGCTTTCCGTATTATGACCTGACTACCCCGCATAGACAGGGCATTCCCCTATCCACCACCTGGGGACGCGCCCGGCAGCTCTGTAGCCGAAGCCCCTGAAAACCGATTCAGGTGCCGGGTCTAAAGATAGAGATGGATTAAGTAATCTACCTGTATTGAGTTTTATTTGTTTGTTTATCACACTATAAGGAAAGATAAAGAATAACTGAATACCGAAGTTACTGTGAATTTTATTTCTGCGTATGCGCATTTCGACAACTTATGTCTCTTCAGTGCAGATAAAATCTAAACGTTTGGAAGACCATAAACTCAAAGATGTTTAATAAAAACTGATAGAGAACTAATAATTAATATTATCTAAATGTAAAGCCAACACAGCTAAGGACAGAGCTTTGCATGAGGGAGATACTCCTTAGTTTTCAAGAAAATTTACAAAAAATTAGATATTGTAAGGTTTCAAATACACTCGGCTTTCGGGTCAGCACCGAAGTACTGACTACTGGGATGGTGAATACCCTCGGGGACTAACAGTCCACCGGCAGTGGCATCGACCCAGTCATAACAAATAACTAAATACCTATATAAGGAAAGATGAAGAGGAGGTTTGGGTACCCATAAACCGGTTTAACCCTACAGCTAGCTTTTGCTAGTGCCGGTACTATGTGATATATACATGTATGCATATATTTTTGTTGTGTGTAATTTTGTTTAATGATGAGCAATTTTGTTAATTCTGTTCCGTATTGTATTACGTAACTGTCACATGACGTTTGGAATTGTTTGGTATTTTATTCTCTCTTTAATAAAAACGTGTTGTACTGTGAAGACGTGTTTTACCTCTCGTTCCCCAAAGTAAAACTATCACATGGTGGAGAACCTAAATCTATTCAAAGGATGGTAAAATAGTCATGAGTAACATCTCCCTGTTAATCCATTGATTGAAGGGCCATTTTTGTACTATTTCCGTAATATTAGAACTGCACGTGGTTCAGTTTTTTTCGGTCGCCATTACGACTTTGCAAAGAAAAAAAAATTGTCCACGAACTTTTAACCAAACTAGATTTCTCAGTTTATACGTATTTTTTAATTTACATAAGACATTTCATATGAGTATATCAAAAGTTCAAAAACAGATTCGTAATTTGGATCCAAAGTTGCATGAGTCCCCTCTTCTCCGTAAAATGCCAGTAGTTTTGTCAGACAGCAAAGCAAAATACTTGCAAAATGTTGTAGATTTTAACAGACATCCGGAGAACAAAATAGTTTGGTGGTGGCGTAAAGGTGGTGATACAGAGAGTCAGTTTGAATGGCTGAAAAACAATTTGACATTAAAATTTGAGGAGTTGGGCTCTACTCATTTAACTTTATATATATGGCTCGGAACATGTGACCTTACTGAGAAAAATGGTCCATATATAAATCTACGATCTAATGGTAACGACCGAGTTTTGAACATTTGTAACAAATATAGAGATATTTACAAATTTATTTCTGAATTTCCAACCATTAACCTTATATTTTTGGAACTCCCGTATTACTCAATTTATCAGTGTAATCTCAGCCATGGACACCCGGACGCAGAAAAATTTCGAGCTGACGATAAGCTGTTAGAATCTCAAGTTGAACAGGTTAACAAATTTATTTTTGAAACAAATACTGTACTTCACGCAAATTCACCAAGTTTTAATTTAGATTTAGAAAAAGTTAGAAAACATTGGTATGATAGAAGAGCAACCTATTCATTAAACTACGGAGTTTATTCTGATGGAGTTCATCCTCACCACGAACTTGCAATTTTATGGCTTATCAGACTTTCATTTCGTTTAGGGACCGACCATTTAACCTGAAGGGGGGTTACGGTTATTTTTCTGGACCGAAAATTTGTTTCGCGCTTCGCGCGAAACAAATTATTTATTTTTTGCACGCGTAATATCAAAATATTTTTTTTCAAAATTAACATTATTTTGGGGGGCAGAAAGCCTCATTCAGAAAATTTTTTTTCACCATTTTGGCAGCCAAAATATTTTTTTTTACATAAAATCAGATCCAAAATATTTTTTTAGAAAAAAACCATAGCCCCCCCCCCCCTTTCAAGTTAAATGGTCGGTCCCTTAGGGGTTGATTGTAACAAAACTTAGATATACCATAACTGTTCTATGTATGTGAGATTTATCTCATTACACTAAGTTTGACAATTTATGAGTGGAATTTGATTTTGTTTTCTCAAAAGATTTTGTTTAATTACTGCTGCCATGTGAGATTCATCTCATTTTACAATAAAACAATAACATTAGCCAATGATCAATGTGTAAATATTTTTGGAACATCTGATATCAAAATAACAGTTTCACAAGGTAAACATTGGATTCCAGTATATATCATGACTCAAACGTCACACCCATTGATTTTAGGGACAAACTATCTATGTTCAAAGAATATCGTCCTAGATTTCAGTAATCGTACATCAGCTGCAAAGTTCGTTAAAGTTTATACACAAAAACCGATTTCAGTAACGCCAAATCAGAAACTTTAATATTGGGAAAATTAAAAGGAAATGTACGATTTGGTACTCAGGGTATATGTCGTAGCAAAAATTTAGACAAATATGGACAACGACCAACAAGACGTTCTGGGTGAAATAAACCAGTCGGACATTGAAAACAAAAGTTCTTTAGAACAAACTGCAAGTGACGTCCAATCTGCAAATGAAACTGATATGCCTACTCCGAAAGACAAAGGAGAAAACCTGCAAGATTCCGCGATGAAAACTTCATTAACCCGGAAGAAATAGCCCCTGAAACGTCTGAATATTCCAATTCTGCCGCACCAAAAGTGAAACGATTTCTAGCACAGAAAATTCTTAATGGAAAACCTGTTTATCTAGCGCATATTGTTGGTGAACCTGCACAAAATTCAATTTGGCTGAAAAATGAACAATTAGGTCCTAAAGCCAGAAAACTTTTAGAGACAAAACCACCACCGTCCATATAAATTAAGTTGATCGACATGTGAGATTTATCTCATGTCCTACGTATCATTGTAAGAGGAGAAATTATTTTTCCTATGAGTTTATGACTTTTCTGATATTGATGTGAGATTTATCTCATGTCCCACGTATACATCAGTACAAGAGAAGAAATTATTTTTCCTATGAGTTTTTTTTGCGATTTTCTGATATTGTTGTCTTTTCCCTAGTCTGTGAGTGTTATCATCTCATGACTATACTGTTTGATTATTAAACACAAGAAGATTGTATATAGTTGATCAACATTCTCTGTTGTCCGTATTATATATAATTTTGAAATGACAATTTTGTTTGCCGATTTATGGTGCGCATTGATGTAAATACCTATTGTACAGATGGATATCACGTTCTATCAGTCTGTGAGATTTATCTCATGATTGATCAAATAACATTGATGTTTATTGCTGCAGTATCGTTTAATTCGTTGTATATATATTCCAGTTGCCCATTGTCAGTGACATTCTACAAGTTACGAGCCGTCGCATTGAAAAACAGTGATCAACACAAGCATTTTATTGTTGTCTGTGAAATTTATTTCACGGTTACAGAATTCACACGAGAAATAATGAACATTGAACAACTATATTCCTCACTCTAATACAGACAGATTTGTACATACGTGTAAATGTCCGTTTTCAATAAAAACGTGTTGTACTGTGAAGAAGTGTTTTTACCTCTCGTTCCCCAAAGTAAAACTATCACAACTAAGTCCGGCTATCCCGAGTTCCTATCGTTACGTTTTTATTTTTTTTAGGCCACTCCAAATTAATTAAGTTCTTCGAGATTTTGGCCAAAAAAATTGGAGCGAGCGAGCGAATTATTTTCTTATTTTAAATTTTTCGCCTCAAATATTCTTGAATTTAAGAGAGAGCGAAATATTTTTTTTTTTTTTTATTTTTCTTGTCCGGTATTTTAATAATGTTTCAAACATGTGCCTTTGAACCTGCATAACAGCTTACATACAACCTCCAGACTTCAAAGAGCATTTGTGATAAAACTAATAATAATTGTGTCTAATCAATCAATACAACACATTCCCTAGTATAAACTAAGTTTTGTAACTTGCCTTCAACAACAACTGTTTCACATTCTGACCTTCTCTTACATGATATCTATAGCCACAACTACATGTATATGTTGTTCTGCACTACACTTATTAGTTTGCATATAGTCTACTAAAGAATTGTGTAAAGTAAGGGTTATTTTATTTTCATGTAAATGATCACTAGAAATCATTTAAGATGTA
>MJUU01006404.1:65559-91862 GCA_002080025.1 Modiolus philippinarum
ACCACCAGATTCAAAAATGATAATCACATATGTTGCAGAGTAGGTAAATATCTGGCAGTGATTATCTTAAACAAGTGCTAGAACCTTCAAAGTTCCCCTTGACAACTCTAATGATGTCTTAGAAATATTCCACCATTTATGCTCAAGTCCTAAATGTATTTTACCCAATCCAAAGAACAACAATGAATAAGATGCATGCAGGAAAGTTTTGTCTTATGTAGTAAGTAAAATTATGTACCAGGTAAATTTAAAAAGCTTTTTTGTCAGTAGTATTTAAACTGACATGACTGATGTCATCATGTGTATGCAATTTTTACATCAGATTCATGGCTTGTTCTAGTGAATACGACTCATTCCAAATTCATATTGATACTATTTCACTTATTGAACAGACAAGAGGATTTAACCAATTAAGTTCATCTTACAAGTCTTTCCCACATTTGGCTGTTTGTTCATTGTTTCAAAACTCTGTAATAATCTTTACATCAGATTTTAAAGTTAACACTGAAGTCTGTACAATAGTCCTAAAACAACTTTTGTCCGTTGTGCATATCAGTGTCCAAATATTTAAGGTTGCACAACAAACGAAGGCTTGTGCCTTAGGAATGAGCCATCCTAACAGAGGACCCCGAGGGAACCCCGGGATATAGAAATAGGACCCAGTATCTCCGGCTTGCGGGGTGTGACCCCTCCTAAACGGAGGCTGACCCCGAGGGTCCCGGGATATAGAAATAGGACCCATTCCGTGGTTGTGCGGGATTAATAAATACACAACCCATCTTTCGGATGGGATGTAAACTCAGGTCCACGTGTTGGAAGAAATGCCACGCTTCCTGCACGTTAAAGAACCCTTGTAGCAAGCTCTCTTTGGGGTGGTCCGTAGATGATCGGCTACAAGGCTAAATTCCCCGCCCTTGACGATTTCACCCTACTTTTCCAGTGGCAGTCAGAATTTCCCGTCCCATGGTCATTTCCATACCCCAAAGTGATTATTTATCAACAAACTTGTTCTCGTCTTGATATAGCTGAAATATTGCTGAGTAGACGTTAAACAATATTCAATCAATCAATAGGACTAATCTGTACACACTGATATTTATTTACGCAAGTCATACACAAAAAATTGTAATACAATGTAGGTGCAAAACACGAATTCAACGAGTGTTGAAACAATTGAAATGTCGCACCGTAACCAAGCCGTTTCAAGATTTTAAATACCACCCAAGTATTTGCGGAGAGAATTAGACAGGACGGCTTGAATGATTCAAGTTTGACGCCTCGCGACTATTCATAAAAGGCAGTTGACTGTTTTTATTCTGTTCCCACATCATTTTCTTGCGGCCAAGCAATCTGACTCAGAATAACGCTTAAATACAATGTATTTTCCCTTATATCAAGCGCATAAATGACACAGAATCGATTTTTATAATTTCCGAATCAAATTCGTGAAAACTTTTGGTTGATTTCAACGTGCGGGATTTTTATTTTAATTTTTTTCATTTTGATTTTGGAAATTAAGGAGCGGGAAAATAATTTTTAATTTTGAATTTTAGGAGCGGGATTTCCAAAGAACTACTAATTAATTTGGTATGGCCTAATTGGAAAGGACACTTTAACGCAAATGAAAAGAACTGAATTTTAGGCAGAGGTGGGATAAAATTTAACATTGACCCTATTGAAAAACAAATTCAGAAAACTACACTGGAACTACTGTGAGAGTTAGAGCTAAGCTTGTTCAAAATGTTTTTTTTTAACTCTTAGACAAATGTGACCGATTTTTATCTTGTTCCTTCGGTATTCTGCCGTTGTTTCAAAGATCTTCTCTTCGCACATCACTGGGCTCAAAGGAACCAAGACAGCTAGCCGCAAGCGGGAGTCTTAGTTAAACACTGAAATACAAAACCTTTGAACGTTTCAAAGATTTTTTTTCGTCTGAGCCCTGTTGGCCATTTGCTACAAAACTAAGCAACAATAGTCATTGGAATGTCTCTTTTAAACAAATGTATCTGGAAGGTATGCACCACGCCCAACATGGCTGCAAGCGAGTTTGTGGATTCTACTGTAAATAAAACATTCGGTCAGGATTTTGAACAAACCTGAAATTATCGAGAATCAGGTTCTGAGGGATACACTCTGGATGGCTTCTTTTGTATAAACATACACAGCAAGAATTTTGTTTTATCCAAACCGGAAAACTAATATTCTTCATTTCATCCAAACCGTAATAAACACGAATTCCAAACCGTTACATGTTTTGATTATGACAGCAGACACACGCGTTTATTCAGTGGGATTAAGTGAAGTTAAAGGAATCTTACATTTTCCATAATATAGGTAAGTGAAATAGATATGCGTATTATCTTTGTAATTAATGAAATGAATGATTAAATTCTGTTATATAGCGTTAAAACGTCATTTTCTTTTAGTTTCAATCACAGACACCACTTTTTTGGACGACTAGGCTAATAAAGATGCTTCGATGACAAGACAAAACACGCCACAACGATCTACTAGTTTGTGTGACTTCACTTTATAAACAGGTTTTATAAAAACATGATGTTTGTCGCACAAAATAGAAATAATTTCATCGGTTGAACACAATCGTCAGGTAAAGGTCGCCATGTTGGACCAATCCAAACTCCCGGCTTCCGGCGCGGTTACCATACAGTGATTATTATATAAATAGGTATGACAGGTATCTGAAGTCAGATGATAAACAAGTCTATTTTTGGCTTTTACCATGTGCTTAGACCCCCCCTGTTTTTAAGTCAAGAAAAACATTCCCGTAATTCAACATTATACCCCAACATATAATTTTGATAGCATTCATAAAGCGGAAAAGAAATATTTGACAGACATTGTTAATGTATTGCTAATTTCAATTCGGTGTTTACAAACAAAAAGTCCGTGGATTACAATTGTTATCCCGAACAAGTACACTTTGCTATTATTAGTTAGGTCAACTCGTGTCATTTATTTCATTAAATAACTTGGTCGCCCTTAAAAAAATTCACCTTTTTGAAAGAAATTGTGAAAATGCACATGACTGCAGACTTTTGTGCATGCCGTAAACGGCAAATTCAACATTTTTCAGTTGTGTATGGTCCTTCCCGATTTACATACCAAATATGAAAAAGATAAGTGTAAAAATAAAGCTGAAATCATAAGATTTCCATTATCTTAAGGAAGTGAAACGGACTTTAGAGGTCTGTAATAACGACATTTTTCAATTTCTAGAGAAAAATCGCTTTTGAGTTTTCGAAATTCAAAATTATCAGAAGATAGATATTATTCCTTGTTAAGGGAACATTTTAATTTTTTTGCATAGCGAAAGTTTGTTATTTTCATTAAGCATATTACTTAATCTTCTTTCGAATAAGAACTGTAATAGTCTGAGAAACTGATTTTTATTTTTGGTTTTATTTTTCTGACATTTGCTGCATTTGAAACGATTTTTCTTTCATTTATTAAATTCCCTGGAGAAATGTCTTGAGCATATGTATACCAGGAATATATATTTTCGGATTTGAGTCAATTTGTAAGATGAAAAGCTTCTTTAAGGAGAGGGTTTACGTCTTGTATGTGTTTAACGCCACTTTCAGCAGTATTACAGCTATATCATGACTGTCAGTTTCAGTGGTGTAGAAAGCCAAAGTACCTTGAAGGTATCACCGACCTTAAGCAGGTAACTGACATACCTGATCACATATGATTGCAAATCGAGTGCACCTATTTAGTGGTAAACAAAGTTGTGTGCCAACTTACAACGCAGAAGTGATAGACTACCATGAGAGTAACTAACTTGTGTTGTATGACAATTTATTGGATACTAAAATGAAGAAGTATGTACGACCTTGACCAGCTGCAGTCGGTCTAATGACAGAGGTATGGCCATTTTCCTATGAATTTATTTCTTTCAGCACACTTATTTTGCGAATGCATTAAATTTTTTCGCAAACTGCTTTTACAAATCATTTGTTATTTACACTCGATTCAAATACATTTTAAGACGTTTAGATAAAAGATGCCGCCACTGAACTGCAACTTGATTGCAATTTTGACAGATTTGGCTTTTTTTTTAGGTTTTTGTTAAAATTCGTTGTATAGGAGGTCCTGAACCAAAATCAGTTAGCTGACATTTTGAAGGGAAAATGTTTATACACCCGCAACAAAAATTTGGTTTTGGTTTTCGGTGTCTGTTTAGTAGTATCATCTTCCAAAACACAGTTAGATAGATAAAATTGACACAAATGGCTATTACAGCCATGTTCGACTGCTAAGGGAACAAGTCAGAAAACATACACATGCCATACAGCTCATTAACATTATTACAGTTTGAGTTAACATATGTGTTATGGTCTCATGTTCATTTACTCCATATCCTTTCGTAAAATATTTAATACACGTGTTTGCCTTTTATTGCAGTGTGGAGTTGGTAAAACAATTCCCCGTGGTAGAGATTTATGCTCTTTATTTTTCTTAGATATGGTGTACTTGTACATGAGATAATATCTCGTGTGTACACTTTGTTCAAATACTATTACCTAAATTTATGTAAATTCTAAAATATAAGGATCAACTCAATCCATCGTAGTTTTGTCCTAAGCTATAATTGATATTACTGATTAATCGGATTTCGTTTGGTTTTATGCATTTTAAACATTTTTTTTTCAAATTATGGATTTCCTTTGTATGGGTTCTAGTGCTGCTGATGAGGAATTAATTTCCGAAATGGCCATACAGCTCATTAACATTATTAGTTTGAGTTAACATATGTGTTATGTGTTATGTTCATTTACTCCATATCCTTTCGTAAAATACAAGTGTGGCATATATATTTTTATTCTAGGAAGTGCAGATACCAGACCACCTAAGACGATTGTCGACAACGTTTGAGCATATCCTGAAAATGACTGAGTAAATGAACAAAATTCACGCCATAACGGCACTACTTCTTTGTAAAAAAAAACTGACGAACCTATGTTACAATTGCTAAAGGAAACATCTTAGCACAAATCAGTTGTCAATCGATGAAAAAAATGATTGGGCATCTTTTCAAAACGTTCTTAATTAAGCCTTACCCCCCCCCCCCCCTTTTATTTTAAAGTGTAAAAAGTTCAGAAGATATCTGGCTAATTCTTTGAATGTACCTAAGAGAAACTGCCACAACATTTTTTATTTCTAATGCACAAAAACATTGACTTACGAGCGTGTGAAAGACTGGATATATATACACATCATTTTTTATCCAGGAAAAATTGTTGCAACAGCTACATTTTAACTTTGCTGAAAATGTTGAAGACTATATACATGAAGACTACATGTATATCATGCAACAGTACCGAACATGTTAAAAGGTTATTATCAGCCCTTTATAAGGAAAGAAGGGATAATGCTTGAACCAAAACATAATTGAATGTTTTTTTTTTTTGTTTTTTTGTTTTGTTTTTTTTTAAACTAGTTCCCAGCATTTTGCAAGCCAATTAACGAGGTTCATTCAAATAGCAGACTATACCACTAGGACGATTTGACAAATTTCTCGACATCTTAGTCAATATTGGAGAGAAAAAATGCACCAGAAAAAGATAAAATGTATTTTTTTCTTTCGACAGTTCTTTGTTCATCTTAAATTTCCTAGGTTGCCAGTGTCATTTTGGGTGTTCAGGCTACAATTTGGGTATAAGGAATAAAAAACACCCAAAAAGAAAAAAAAGGAAACCGGACGGAAAATCGAATTGTTAGCCCAGGTTTTAGACCCACAGACGTATAACAGATCTTACCTGAGTGTGTAAAAAATGTGCCCGAACCTGAACTTTATTAAGAACCAAAACCAAAAAAATGTGTGCTCCGTACGAGATGCTTACTAAGGCCACACCAAATTAATTAGTAGTTCTTTGGAAATCCCGCTCCTAAATTAGCAAAATCAAAATTTATAATTAAAAATTATTTTCCCGCTCCTAAATTTCCAAAATCAAAATAAAAAAAATGAAAATAAAAATCCCGCACGTTGAAATCAACCAAAAGTTTTCACGAATTTGATTCGGAAATTATAAAAATCGAATCTGTGTCATTTATGCGCTTGATATAAGGGAAAATATATTGTAGTTAAGCGTTATTCTGAGTCAGATTGCTTAGCCGCAAGAAAATGACGTGGGAACGGAATAAAAACAGTCAACTGCCTTTTATGAATAGTCGTGAGGCGTCAAACTTGAATCATTCAAGCCGTCCTGTCTCATTTCTCTCCGCAAATACTTGGGTGGTATTTAAAATCTTGAAACGGCTTGGTTACGGTGTAACATTTCCATTGTTTCAACACTCGTTGAATTCGTGTTTTGCACCCACATTGTATTACAATTTTTTGTGTATGACTTGCGTAAATAAATATCAGTGTGTACAGATTAGTCCTAAGGCACAAGCCTTCGTTTGTTGTGCAACCTTAAATATTTGGACACTGATATGCACAACGGACAAAAGTTGTTTTAGGACTAGTATACAGACTTCAGTGTTAACTTTAAAATCTGATGTAAAGATTATTAAAGAGTTTTGAAACAATGAACAAACAGCCAAATGTGGGAAAGCCCAGTAAGATGAACTTTATTGGTTAAATCCTCTTGTCTGTTCAATAAGTGAAACAGTATCAATATGAATTTGGAATGAGTCGTATTCACTAGAACAAGCCATGAATCTGATGTTAAAAATGCATACACATGATGACATCAGTCATGTCAGTTTAAATACTACTGACAAAAAAGCTTTTTCAATTTACCTAGTACATAATTTTACTTACTACATAAGACAAAACTTTCCTGCATGCATCTTAATCATTGTTGTTCTTTGGATTGGGTAAAATACATTTAGGACTTGAGCATAAATGGTGGAATATTTCTAAGACATCATTAGAGTTATCAAGGGGAATTTTGAAGGTTCTAGCACTTGTTTAAGATAATCACTGCCAGATATTTACCTACTCTGCAACATATGTGATTATCATTTTTGAATCTGGTGGTCTGTTTTTTGTTTTTTGTTTTTTGTTTTTTTGTTTTTTGTTTTTTTTTTTGTTTTTGTTTTTTTTTGCAAAAGTTTCTAATACATCTTAAATGATTTCTAGTGATCATTTACATGAAAATAAAATAACCTTTACTTTACACAATTCTTTAGTAGACTATATGCATACTAAAAAGTGTAGTGCTGCACAACATATACATGTAGTTGTGGCTATAGATATCATGTAACAGAAGGTCAGAATGTGAAATAGTTGTTGTTGAAGGCTAGTTACAAAACTAAGTTTATACTAGGGAATGTGTCGTATTGAATGATTAGACACAATTATTATTAGTTTTATCACAAATGCCCTTTGAAGTCTGGAGGTTGTATGTAAGCTGTTATGCAGGTTCAAATGCGCATATTTGAAACATTATTGAAATACCGGACAAGAAAAATAAAAAAAAAATATTTCGCTCGCTCTTAAATTCAAGAAAATTTGAGGCGATAAATTTAAAATAAGAAAAAAAATTTGCTCGCCGGCTCCAATTTTTTGGCCAAAATCTCGAAGAACTACTAATTAATTTGGAGTGGCCTAAACCGATGCATCTGATCTCACCCATGGTTTTAAACTTGATCCGTGTTGTGTGTCCTGTTTTTTCTTTTCTGTGCAGTACTTATTTTTTGTGATTCCAATGTTGACATTGTCTTTTTTTTAATGGTTTGGTCCTCACTTACTTCACTTGTAGTTCCAATAAAAGATAGACAGTTTGTAAACTATCATGCAAGAAGGGTCGAAGACTGACAAGACAATCAATTATCGAGAAACTGTTTTTTATTCATTAGTATGTATAAGGACTGTAACGTGCATGTTCAGTGTGAAATTGTCGGGACATTGAAAATCTTTAACTACAGGGCAATCTTTTCAATTGTCTGCGCACTGTTTATGTCCTCAAAACAATTATCAATAAGTCTCGCCCACGTAGATCATCTTCCAGCGTTTACAACCTACAGTTGCAGCGTTTTCAGTAGTGTAGATAAAACATTTTTGTTTAGTTTACAGATTGTTTAACGTTTTTTACATGGAAAACTGATGAAGTAGTAGTAAAAGGACGAATCAGCAACTACCATTTGGACGATTTGACGGAAAGCTTTTGAGTAATTTCCCGACTTTTTAGTCAATGTTTGAGAGAAAATATGCATCAGAAAAAGACATTGAGAGCCCATACATGGTCCAGTGCACTTGTAAATACAGGGTGTTCAAGTAGTAGCACTTTTGAAAAAGCTAGTACATTTTACATGGTACTGTTTAAAAGTCTTCCCTCTTCGAAGGCCGCAAAAGGGTGCAAATTTTGGAAAACTTTGGTATTTAGTTATTTTGTTACGTTTTATTTATCATTTAAGCAGAGAAGAGACGACAAGTGTTATCTCTAAAAAAATTTCCTGCTAAAGAAAGGGATAAGAATAATTTTTGAAGACAAAATAACAGGCCACATGAAATGATGATTGGCTACTTAGACAGCAAACTTTACACACATTAAATATCAGTTCGACTTTCTATGCATTTTTTCAACCTTCACTAAATAGTAAAATTAGGCTTCAAAAACCGTTATAGCGGGGCATTTGATTGAGAAAGCTGTTACTGAGACACTGGACAGTTGATCGGCTTCTCATCTTACAAACGATAGTTCTTTTACGGAACCCCAAACCCTTTGCATTACATAAAATAAATAACTAGTTTTATTGGATTTCAATATTTATGGAGAAGCAGGATGAAGAAATGAGATCTTGAAACTGGAATTTTTTATAAGCATCATAATATTTCAGCTTGTAAATGTAATCATGTGCAAAAACAAAAATTATACTGATAATAAATGATATAAAAATTAGTTAAGCATGTTGAAATATTTCCAGTTACCTAAGAAAGGCTTATGAATGCATTTCTCAAAGGGTTCAATGTCACATTATTTTACACGCCGGAATAATCTTGTTTCAGTATCAAAAGAACTCCATCTTTAAACGGAGCTGGCATTTTGCAGAGGTCTGTTGTTAGCTGAACTATGTCTCCTGCAAGTTTTGAACACAATTGTTTGCAGAAATTATATAACTAAGTAGTAAGTTTCCAAGGAAGACATATGACACCTACGTCAAAAAGGCAAAAAACATTCTAAGTTCCGTCAAACAGGAACTTGGCATGCAAAAGATTCGAGACTCTCTTACACAGTATAGGTCCCCATACTGATACTCCATGCAAAATCGCAGAAGGCAGGGATGTGTGGTTCATGGGAAAAACTTGAAAAGAAAAACATTCTAAGGTCCGTCAAACAGGAATTGGTCAAGCAAGAGATCCATAATTCTGTAACACAGTAAAGGTCAACATACTGATTTTCGATGATAGATTTCAGAAGGCTTAGGTATGTGGTTTCTGAGAAAAAGTGACAGAAACATTTTGTGACGCCGATCAGCTTAAATATTCTAAGTTCCGTCGAACAGGAAGTGGTCATGCGAGAGATCCTAAACTCCGTTACACGGTATAGGTCTCCATACTAATACTCCATACTGAATTACAGAAGGCTGTCATATGTAGTTCCCGCGAAAATGTGACAGAACATTTTTTGAATTCGATCAGCAAAAATACTCTATGTTCCGTCAAACAGGTAGTGGGTATGCTAAAGATCCCAAACTACTCCATATTAAATTGCAGGAGGCTGTGGTTTGTGGTTCCTGAGAAAAATGTGACAGAAATTTTCAGGACGCAAAAAAAGATTCTTAGTGAGAGATCCCAAACTCATTTACACGGTATACGTCCCCCTCTTGATACTCAATACCAAATTGCAGAATACTGGGAAACATGGTTCAGGAGGAAAGTGTGATACAAATTTTATGTGACGACGACGCCGACCATACCGACACAAGATGACGGATAGTGATCCCTTTGTGTCGCCATTGTTAGAATGCAGGGACATAACGATCGTGATTGATCCCAAATGATGCCGAATAGTTTTAGGAGGAAAACACTTCCTATAAGTTACAATAATTTCTATGTCATATGCTGGTTACTTTCTTTTTCGGAGCTGAATCAACATGACATTCATTTTAAAGGGACAGTCCATTAACTATTGTTTAAGTCGCTTCAAAATCGATAAGTACTTTAACATGTTGAATATATTTGAGTTCCTTTCCAAACTAAGTTTCATGTTACGTTTTTTTAATATAAAAATGACAACGCACAATTCGAGAATGTCAAAAATGGCTAGCTCGATCAAATTTCATTTTTTTAGTCGTTTAAGAGAAAATATATATCTCAATCCATTCCCAGTTGTGTCAAATTATGATTTAAATTATCATCTTCAATGCTCTGCAAATGGATAAAGATCTAAATATGAAAAAAAAACGATTCTTTGAGACAAGTACTGAAATAATATTACGTTTGGATGATTTAGGATGACGGGCGAGGTTGGGTTAAAACCCCAAAAGATTAAGGTAACATAAGCAAGGTGAACAAAGGATAATACTGGAATCCTTATTGGTATAAACCATTTCTACAAGTTAAAGCCTTTCTTTATAAATGCCATAAAATTGAGTAATTTACCAGCATGCTGTGAATAATTTCAATTGTATTGTTTACATTTTTACTTTCCAAGTCCTCACGGATCTTTGTTTTTATTTGACCCTTAAAGTCTTTCAGATTTGGTTTGGTTAGGAACTGTATTAACTAAACATGAATTGTCGAAATTGGCGAACTTTGCAGAAAAAAAACAGCATATTTATTACCGTTTTCGTTTTGACAACTACGTTTGATTACCATTAATGTTTACATTTCTAGTTGTAAGGGTCTTTATTGCTGACAGAAAAGAACTAAACAAACCATAACATTTAACTAAAATAGTCTTTTTTTTAAATATAAATTAGTTGAATCTTCTTCGTACAAAGATTCCTGTAAAATTTTCCTTTCAGATAGGTCCTTCAATTTTTGTTTTAACCAGACATCTTTTGATAAATAACAAAATACCGAGGTTACTGTGAATTTAGGTTCAGCATATGCGCATTTCGATAACTTATGTCTCATCAGTGCAGATCAAATCAAAACATTTGGAATCCATGAACCGAAAGATGTGTAAAGGCTGATATAGAGCAAATCACCAATAGGGTCTAAATAGGAAAGCCAAAATCAGGTAAGGACAGAGTTATGCAAGTGGGAGATACTTTTTAGGTTTCAACAAAATTTTCTTAAATTAAGATATTGCAAATTTTCAATTAAGTTCGGTTTTCGGGCAAATGTGTTTTTATGCACTTACATAACAGAAATTGTTGGAATAGTAGTAGAATGTGAATAAAAATACTGCAATTTCCGACCTGCAGTGTAGGAATTTTGAAATGATGCTTTCATACCCGGAATCTGCTATTTTATTCTTTTTCACATGAAGAATGCTGTCTAACACTTTCGTCAAAACATCAGAGAAACTATTGTCATAGTAGATATCTTTTTTGCACAAAAGTACAAAAGAACAGATATAGGTTATGTCATTTTTATTTCATTATTTTGAGCAAACAACGCATGTTATCTCTCTCCCATTTTTATACGGTGGACATGGAAGAGCGTCATTGCATTTTGCTTGAACTGGGTACAGTATGTCCTTATCTTTCCATTCACTAGTAGTTTTCTTAAGATGGTCAGGCTTTCCGTCTATACAAGTATATTCTGATGCAGCGGGGTGACCCGGGCGTCCAGCAAACAAATATCCTGTGTACTCTTTCTTCCAATCGTCAAAACATTCTTGTCGGCCTGGGATCATGATGGTAGCCGATGCATGTTTGATGTAGCAGACTGAACATTCAATACGATAATATGTATATTTTGGATCAAACAAAGTGTTTGCTTTGTTAAAGCCATCCATATGAAATATTGCGCCACCAATAAACGGATGAGGGTGGACTTTGTCATCGTATAAACCCCACTGAGGGTTTTTTGGGAGGCACAATTTATTTACTGCGGCTCCCTTTCTGTCATGAGGTGTGCCTCCAAGATATCCTTGAAAAAAGAACAAATAAAGCAAGCAAATAACAATGTCAACTTTATAAAGAGATGACTTTTTATAGCTCTGCAGGGTTCAGGTACCATATGTTAAAATATTTGTAATTTTTCAATAGACAATACACATATCCACTAAAAGTGTGTTCTTTACTTGTTGTATATAATTTGTATTCAATTTATGACACCTTTCTGAAAATGTCTATAACACAGTTTTATGACTAATAGAATAAAAGTTTAAAACAACGGCATGAAATTACCGAAGGAAAAACAAATTGGCAATTACAAAAATCAAAGTCTATAGACATGGCAAAACGATAACTCAGAAGAACAATGACACAATACAGCCACAAATCTTGGAAATAAAAACACAACACGTACAACCAGGGCATTCATAGAGAGTGACATTAGGTGCTTTGGAAGGGTATACATCTCCTACTTTATTAACAACACCCGCCACACTGTCAGTGAGCTTGAAAGATCTGTTGGTAGCTGATTGGTTAATGTCATTTTCCAACCCTTAAAAAACCCATTTCAAACTCCGTGGTACATGGTAATATTCTAACATTCAAAAAGCACCATTAATTTGAAAATCTTTTGTAAATTTCTCTAGTATTTTGACAATAACAATGACAAATTGGAACCAAAAACATCACTAGCGAAAAAACAATAATTAAAATTCGACAATATGATATTCAAGTCAACACAAAAATTAAGCACTGACAGTGTGAACCCCTTAAAAAACGAAACTGACATCAGGTGTCCCAGGAAGTTAAGCATGTCATATTCTCCTGACAGTTAAATGATGTAAGTACATATTGTATACTAGTATATATAAACAGCAAATAATTGTAAAGCGTATCGAGCAGACGAATATCACACGGAATGTCAATATTATATATATATATATATATATATATATATATATAATACATACGAGTTCTTCATCTTCAAAAAAAGTTAAATGATAAAATTAAATAACAGATCGGCTTAAAGAGGTTCACAGTTTGTGTCCATTGGAATTCTGAAATGCTGCGTTATGCGAGATACAAAACCAACCATTGTATAATTGACAATTAAGACTTCTTAGGGCTAAACTTTAGTACTTGCAAAATAATTCCACATGGAATATATTTAAAATGAGTTGTTTTCTTTAAACAAAATGGGAGCTCTAATACATATCTATATGTAAAAAATGGATAACAGTCAACACCCACAATGGCTGAAAATTGTTATTACATGCCACAATCTGCTAGGGAACTACACAGGAAAAAACACGATTAAGACAAATGACAAACGTAAATAACGATATGAATTCGGGACAGTCGGAATTGGTACCAGCACCAGCTATATGTCTAGAAAATGATATCAGATTCCATCTAATAATCATGTCTAAAAAACTTTATTTCGATTATTAATTTCACGGGTAATGTTGAATAATCATTGAATTTGATTAAGATTCGACATTCGATCGGCAAACCTCGGGTGAATCCGGTACTCTCCTTCTATCCCAGTGATGTATTACGATACATGTAGGTTTTATAGTAAACTCGTACCATTGTTAACTCGTACCATGTTAAGTCGTACCAAAATTTGCTAACTCGTACCAATGCAAACTCGTACCATTTTTAACTCGTACCATTGTTAACTTGTACCAAATCAAAGTCGTACCATTTTGACACTTGTCATTGTTAACTATTACCAACTTACTTCAATGTGGTTATAGACAATAGACAATATTTTATTTGCGCAAACACATTTACAATAAATGGTTATATTTCCATTCAAAATTATGGCCAAATAACAAATTTTGATAAGGGTTACAGCAACTGGCTAATCTTAGTAAAATCTCGGGAATAAAAGTAGTGTGGAAAAACCGGTTCTGCCGCACTCACTATTTTCAAGGGTAAATCCTGCATAGTACCCACAGCCCAACGGACAGATGTCCAACTTCGATCACAGGGTCTTCTCTGCCGAAAATCCTATAGCAGCTGTCCATATGAAGAAGACCAAGTTCAAGTTCGATAAGCCAGTATATCTCGGAGCATGCTTTTTGGATTCGAAGCTCATAATGTACGAGTTCTACTGCAGATTCACGAGGAAACAATACCCAACTGCTCTTCAATGATGCCGACAGTTTAGTCTTTGAGATCCAGATTCAAGATCCAGACCAGCGACTTCTACCAGGAGATCACCCTACAAGTTGAAGCCAAATTTGCCACATCAGCTCTAGAGAGTGCAACAGAACCAGTGCCATTCCAAACTACATGTTCTAATAACATTTAAATTTAAAAAAGCATATATATTTTAATTAGATTGTAATGCTTTCTTGCCTATATAATTATTTCTTTAATGACCGATTTACAGCTTGGTGTTTATTTTGCTCAAAACACAAGATCTTGAAATTTGTCCAATTCATAACTGAAAACATTTTTGATATAAAAAAATAAGGAATAAATAGCTAAAACGGGGCATCATGCATAGTAAGTTCAAGACTGCAGCTAGCATCGGCTTTAACGGAACTCAAGGGCTAGTTGTCATGTTCCCAGTAAATCCTGGTTAACATGTACAAGCAATCCAACTAGCGTCACTGTCTGCGAGGTTAAACTAAAATTACTTTTCTCAGTCTTGAACTCGGAATCGATATGAAATCGTAAGGGACCGACCATTTAACTTGAAGGGGGGGGCTATGGTTTTTTTCTAAAAAAATATTTTGGATCTGATTTTATGTGAAAAAAATATTTTGGCTGCCAAAATGATGAAAAAAAATTTTCTGAATGAGGCTTTCTGTCCAAAAAAATAATGTTAATTTTGAAAAAAAATATTTTGTTGATACGCATGCAAAAAATAAATAATTTGTTTCGCGCGAAGCGCGAAAAAAATTTTCTGTCCAGAAAAAAAAAACATAACCCCCCCCCTTCAGGTTAAATGGTCGGTCCCTAAAGGCAAATCAGACATACATATAGGTGACCGTGTGACAAATAGGCTACTTCCCACTGTAAATATTTTGGTACGAGTTTGAAATGGTACGAGTTCCCGATGGTATGAGTTGAATATGGTACGAGTTTGCATTGGTACGAGTTAACTTTTTGTGGTACGAGTTAACATTGGTACGAGTTTGCATTGGTACGAGTTAACTTGTTTCCGTACTGTAGTTGTACATGTAAAAGGTATACTTGTCATTTGTCATGCGGTTGCCGGTTTACGCACATATTTTATCAACCAACGCTTGAAAATTTAGCTCTAAATGCATAGTTTGAAAACATATCCTGGAAGTTCGAAAACAAAATTAGCCGGATCACCTCTCTTTTCATATTCTGTTTCAAGCGTTGGTGAACGGTTTGTCGTTTGCCTGACGGGACTTTGATTTCAAAAAAGACTATCTATGATAGTTGCTTTCGTAATATAGACGAAGTCAGCTGAGGTACGAATCGGCAGTGCCCGAACATTGCTACGATATTGTATATGAACTATGTGCATCTGGCGAACAAGGTGTTTTTAAACAAGTAAAATCTTTCAGTTTAATGATAAAATGACACTGATGGGTTGCAATTTATTATTTTCGCAGTGTAAACAATGATACATACTGTCAACTTTCTTTTTGCACCAGGCACGTAATTTCATCGGACCATGACATGTTGTCAGTATAAAAAATATTTTACGAAATGAATACGACTCTTCACGTGAATTCATATTTTGCTGTGCAATAAATAATTAATTCACATCACAATTTCTTAATTATTGAGATGTTTTCACGAGGAATTAGTCCTGAACCTGTTTAATTTTTGCAAATTATGACTTAAAATGGTGAAATCTTCTGAAACCAAATAAATAAATTAATAAACAAAGCTCATATTGCTTTAAGTTTATAATAATATTCTTCCGTTCCTAGAAAAAGGACACTAGTTAACGTTAAGGCTGAACTAGTATATCCCTAGAAAAGGGATATACTGGTTCAGCCTGAACGTTTTGGTCTGGTGAGAAATCGGAATATTTTAAGCCCCATACTTCCTTCATACGTTGTGTTGTCTTTTGGTCCGTTTATCAGGAAACGGGTGACAGTGTTTGACAAAGTATTTTGCCCGATATGTTTATGTTTGTTGACGATCCCATATCAATGGTTGAAATTAATAAAATAGTTTTTTCTCGTTTCGAAAGTGTGGCTTGAATTTATACATTCGTTGAAACAATGGCAATAGAATACCGAAGGAACAAGGAATGTTTTTATTACAAAAATCAAAGTCCAGAGACATGGCAAACACGGGAATAAAGAAAAACAAAGACACAAGACAGCGACAAAGCACGAAAATAAAAACACAACATTTATAACTAAGGCACTTATAGTGTGAACTCCCATAAAAACAGAGATTGACATCGGCTACTTTTGACATTTATTGTTGAATTCATGGATATTGTCTTTTTATACGAAAATGCTTATAATTAGATAACTTTATCTCCTATACTTTTACTTTTAAATATATATATTACTTATATCTAAAGAAGTTGAAAATTCATACCACTGTATACAACCTCCGCATTTCTGTGTGTGCAAGTTGATCGCCCCCATTGGATCTAAGTTGCTCCACCTACTATAGAAAGTATATATACAAGATCTAAACTTGTCAACAAAAACAAAAACAAATAAACAGACAAAAAAAAATAATAATAAAATCAACAAAATTGTAGCCTTACAGATGCATATTTTAAAACCTTAAGTTTCCTCAGAAAAAAATCTAAAACCAAGAAGTTTTTACAAAGCTTAATTTTTGATAGGAAGAGTTACGATTAACCCGACAATCATCTAGGTTTTGAACCCAACATGACACTCAGAATGAAGAGTAAGAACTCTTGCGATTGGATCAAATCAAAAATATTAAAATAAAACTGGGTTATGATATCGGAATGAAATATTTTTATATTTATAAATCACCCCTGCTGCTGACAATGTGCGACAATTGATACAGATGATGGTAGCCAGTAATTTGCTATTATTTAAGTATCCCAATTTTCGGACTCCAATTTACAACCGGAAAAAACAATGCAAACCACCATTTTTCACTTATTTATATCAGTGTTAAATTTGCAAAAGGTTAAGTCGTTGTGTGTGACTTTTCCAATTTCAAGAGCAAATATTGTGAATATGCAATATAATTATGTTGCAGTTATGAATAGATTGTCAAGATAAGGAATAAGTTATATCTCTTAATAAAGGAGTCTCATGGAATAATTCAATTCCGAAGTTGCTGTAAATTTGATTTCTGCAAATGACCATTTCAACAAATTATATTTCTTTAATGGATATCGTATCTAAAATGTTGATAGAGAAAAAAAAGCAACCTTTGTACAGAAGGGATATGTAGAAGTATATAGAGAGCTTTAAGAAAACAGTCGTACTTTTCATATTTGAACCAATAAAAAAATAATATATAAATGAATGAATTTCAAATGATGGTGAACTTTTAATTTATCTTTTGAATGTTTAAGCCCTTGCATACTCGCATCGAATGGCTTATATAAATTCACTATAATGTTAGCATGTTTTAATGTATTAAGTGAAGAGGAATCGGATAGTAAAAAGTAAAACTAAATTTTATCGGTAATTTGCATGTTGTTTTTTCGCAGAGCAAATATTTTCTGCTGCCAAAATACGAAAAAAATTAGCAAAAAACAGGTGGTTACGCCTTCTTTGTCAATCAGCACCTTAATTTATTACAAAGAAATCAAGATCTACAATACCGGTAGGATCACAACAGTGCTTTTAACCGATCAATTGTCAATCTCCCGATTTCTTGAAAAAAATTTTCAAAAGGATGGGTTGCGATAAGGCCGTTTTCCGGCCCAACGTGGATATGAATAATTTACGGTCAAAAGTTAAGACATGTCCTGTACTACATGTAACTAGTCAAATGATAAAATATTAAACTGCGCATGCGCAGGTCATCTTATAGCAATTTTTCATAGAGGTGCGAAAACCCAAATTTTCAAAGGTTCAAAGGTATTTGCATATTATTAAATGATATGTTCACCAGATGTGACATTAAGTTCAAAAATATTAAAGTCTCCTTCCTGGAATTAGCCAATATGGCAAAGTTATATTACTTTTGATAAATACTTATCTGAAATATATATAGCATCCAATTTAGTGCCCAACATTATTGTATCAGCTTATAAAATGCGAAAGTAGATCACTGAAACTGACTTTTGGAAAAGTTTAAAAATACTATGGGAAGCATAATAATATAAATTAAAGAAACGTGGATACAACGATGTGAGACCTGTTTAGGTTGCCATAAACAACGCACGACTCATTATAATACATTATTAGATGATAAAAATATTAGTTTAGTTCTCCCTTATTTGAAACCGGAAGTGGCCCTAATCGGGAACTGCTACAAGGGACCGTATGAGTGTTCAACTATAACTTAAAACTTGATTGTGCTTGCTTTTAGGAGGTATCTAAACTTAAAAATAAAGGCATAAAAGGTAAAAACAAATGGTAAACGTCTTGAAAGGTTAACATTTAGATATACATGTAGATTAAATAATTTCCACACGGAATGTCGTAGAAAGTGACTCGGACATTGACATAAAGTCACATGGTAGTCACACGATTTGGGAATAAAACAAGAAATGATTATTCATAGCTTATAGCATAAAATGCAAAAAAGAGCACCAGTATCAGCACGTAATTTATTGGTCCAAATGATAGTTTTTAAATGCTTTTTAAACCTTAGTATTCCGACATCCTGTATAATCCGACACATTCTTATGGTCCCAAAGTGTGTCGGATTAGACAGGTTCAACTGTATACATTTTATCATGTACAAAACGGTAATTATTTCATGCCATCAGAATCACAATTGTACGCCGGTACCTATAATGCTACAGATATTAAACATGGTTTTCGATATTAATAAAGGGCTACGCCAAGCACAGCATGATACGACCACACCACGATACGACCGCCGCATGTCGACCGCTAAAATTAAAGCAAGTGCAATTTAAAGTGAATGTGGAAACAGTTAACAGCTGTCCCAGTTATTTCGTGACACAATAAGTAGCTTGACACAGTAATTAGCTGGACACAAATTAGGGAGCATAAAAATAGGTCTTTTGATCCTTAAAAGCTACGATAATGTAACAGTTCTGTTAAATCTTTTGACATACCACTTACAGCTTACATCAAGATGAATCAAAAGAAAGAAATCCAATCGAAATCCGATTAAAATTAATGATTTAACGTATTTTCAAAAATTCAAATTTCGGCCCCATTGACCCCTTATAGTTAGGAAACGGTAAGAAATACGCAAAATTTGTTGACTTACTACCAAGAGCTTGAAAAAAAGGAATCTACAGGAAAAATTCAATTGAAATCCAATTAAAAATCAAGATTATCTATTTTTGAAAAATTGCAATTTTGGCCCCTTTGACCCCTTATAGCCCAGAAGCCTAAAGTTTGCCAAAAATCCGTCGACATGCTTCAGAAAGCTTAAAACAAGAGGAATCTATAGAAAAAAATCTCAATGAAAAACAGAAATTTGAGATAAGCTGAACATTTGTAATTTTGGCCGAATTCGGCACCTTATAGCTCCAAAATAAAACATGTTATCAAAAACCTAATATTCAAGAAGTATGTTATTTTTTTCAGAAGGATCCATTGGTAAAACTGCATCAAAATCGGACTAGGAATTAAAAAAATGAAATTTTTTAGATTCACCCCTTTTGAGCCTTATTCATCTCATAAAAGGTACATAGGACAAGAAATCCGATTGGAATTTTTCTCAAAAGCACACTGAATATAAACACCAAATTTTGCCCTTTTTGGTCCCTATTTCAAAAAACGGGAGGTGTCACGAACCCAAAACCCGTCCCAGCCTGCCATTTGTGCCAAGGAACATAGTGTTAAAATTTCATAAAGATTGATTAACTCGAACTTTTGTTAATGACCAAATACAAAAGTGTCTACAGACAACTACGCTGACGCCGCCGCCGACGACGATGTCAGCGCCATACCATTATATGATCTAAAAAAATTTAGTAAAAATTTTGTGGTCGCATGAAAATATCAAAAGAAACCTACTTAATTCTATAATTATTCATTTTAAAATAGGTTTTGTAATGAAAAAATATGTTTTCTTTCCAACTTCAGGACAAAGATCGATAACCAATTTTATCAGTATTGGCAAACTGCCAAATACATACAATTGATTAGGACTTGAGAAATAACCACATTTAACATTTTAAAATGACTTGTATGCATTGATACTTTTTTTATTTTTACGGGTAATACATAAACGAGTAATATTGGTTAATTTTGACTTTCACGGTAAGTCGTTTGGAGCTGAAAATTTTGGCATTTTTCATGTTTTTCAACACGACCTGCACGTGGACCCAGGTTGATTCTTTGCATGAATAATACCCCATGTATAATGCATTTATGGTGTAAATATGAAGCTGGGTCCAAATGCAGGTCATAGTCAAATTTGATTTGAAACGTGATTCATTCGAAGCCTTTTCCCATAGGTCCAATGCTAATTACCCTTGATAGGGGTGTAAAAGAACATAGATTTTATCGAATATTTGTCAATTTATTATAGTTCAAATCTTTAGTGTATATTCTAAATAATAGGAATATTATGCTTTATAAATACATGAGAAACGATAAGTTGCCTTGAATAAAATAATTTTGAGATTCCTTTGTGCCGATTAAGCATCTTATCGCAACCCATCCTTTGTTCTATTAATTGAAATTATTTAATTGTCGATGAAAAGAATAATTAAAGTTTTGTTTCCGATACTTCGAAAATTGACTCCAATAATGGAATCGCCTACAAAGAGGCAGGTCCATTATTGTCGCCAATAATACTCGAATCAGAAACAAAGCTTCCTGTACTTTATATATACAATTCAAGTAAAAAGGGTATGGAAAGTTCAAAAGATCAACTTCCTTCATAACGTACATGATGTTACTCCATAGACGTGAATACAATGTATACGTTTGTCATAAATATGTACTTTGAAGTCTTTTGTTACCACGTGTCTTTTCAGGTTGATTGATGTCAACTAAACACTTCCCAATCACGCACACATCTTGCCGAGAGAGAGAGAGAGAGAAAAAATAATTTCGGCAACTATTGACCCTTTTGTCTAAATATTAGAATTTCCCTGAATATACTGAAGCGTATTAAGGACAAAAGAAAAAATGTTTACGAAATTAAATGTTCGAATTGCCTCTAGTATAGAAAGAAATAATACGTTACATTCTTTGATTAGATTGATACATTTTTATTATTGTGCATAGTATTTCACAGAAATATGGTCGTTTAGTCGAGTATTATGTTCTTATTGTTGGGCCATTTTCAAAATATCCTAAAATATTGACGGAAAATCGTGTAATGTGGTCCCTGATACCATAGATATATAAATCTATGCTTGATACGTATTGTTTTAATAGCAGTCGAACATTGTATTTTGTGTCCATTTAAGCCCTGTACATCAATTTGCATGGCAAGTTGCACTAAGATCCAAACCGATTATTTGCGAGTGTAAAACATATGCATTTCCAAATTGCAGTTAGTTAAGTTTGGTTCCGGAATTTAAACAAAAACCTTAAAAATTGTCAAAATCTTTCAAAATTCATGCAATTAAAGTTCGTTTGCTTAATCTTTTATCTATAAGTATAAAATTAATATATTTGATTTGAATTTTTTGTGACAGTGTTTATTGTTTATAAAAAAAATTAACGCATTCACGAGAAAGTGGGCATACTTTTTTCATTTTGTTATGTTTGTTAAAATTAAGCCTTCAAAAACAAAACTTCTATGATTCTTTTTATCGGTAGTTAACTAAATCATTTAATAGAACAAATTTTGAAAATGAATGTAAATTTTCATCAAATCGCGAAATTGACTAGTATTGATTAGTATACACCTATTTACTGGCTATGAGGACAATAGCAAGCTTATTGTTTCCCAAGACACAACTATTTCCCGACGCGAAGCATTTCATGCATCAAACTTTGATTTAATCAAGACGATGTCGATAAGCGAGAAGGTATTACCGTCATATTGGTATACTTAAATACTTAATGTGGCATGCTTGTTAATTTCAGCCGATGAATAAAACAAAAATCAAATGAAATCAGTATTTCAAGACATTTTATGAGGATGTAGTATAGGTAGGTCAAATCGCTATAATGTGGTGACATTACTTTGTGATCATGAAGAAGAAATGTATGTCTTGGCCTTTTTCTTACTTTCACACAATAGTTAATTTCAGTACCAAAGGTGTCAAAATACTAAGAATTGTTTGCTGTCTCTTGATGTGAAGTCAAAATACATAATCATGCAAATGTTAAAAAATATATGAAAACGTCAGTCATACCTTTGTTCTGTTTACAGTTGTTCCTTTCACTTTGAAAACTCTGAAACCCTTTCCAGAACATCTGAGACATCATAGCATCCATACTATCATAACACACTTTTTCTTCCGTTTCTTCGATCCGGACAGCTAAAATGATAAAAAATAAAGATATTTTCATGGTGGTCGCGTAGTAACAGAGTGCAAAAATGCAATGTTCTACCTTAGAACATGCTTCTGCCTATTATTATAATACGAATATGTAACATTAGGATGATAATTAATGTTTTGCGTGTCTGTAACATGTGTTATGATTATGAAACATGATCTGAAATCAATATCTTGCTTTCAAAATTGAAATCTCAAATATTCATCTACAATATAGCTGAAAGCTCGACTGTTCGGCCGCCGTGCGCGGTCCCGGCTTATGAAAAGGCCCGCAGCATCCTAAGAGCTTGGAGTATGAGTCTTCCTAACAGAGGCGACACGTTAGCCGTGTGTCGAGACCCGTGTCGATGGTTGACGATATCCTGGTATGTGCGAGTCTGTGTTCAGACTCCCGCTTCGGCCATTAAATATCCGTTGGGCTGAGAATATATTGTATATACAGGATCAATATCTTAATTTGGCTCTGATATCAATTTAAGGGTAGGTCGGATAGGCCCGGTATGATCAATCGGCTGGTCACGCCAAGCCCTCAAGTATATCTTTCAAACTTGAGTTTAAGTTAACTAGTGTAACATTTTTGTCTTGATTTAAACCATCAAGTGTAGGGATACTGGAGAAGGCGGTGGCTCATGGGTCAATCAAGTAGTACGCTTTCTGTCAGTGCCTGATGGTTACGCTCCACTTGAGTATACCATCTTTGGAACACTTGATACTTTCTGATGGAAGTATCGTCACTGTTGGCACTCCGTGGTGGGTTGCAATTGGTGACAAAGGTGGTAAAATCTCCTTGCTTTCTTCATGGCACAACAAACCCCTAAAAACCAACCTGTTCCAAGTAAAAAAAGAAAATCAGACGATTCTATTCCAGAATTTAAAGATAACAGTTGGACAAAAATCAACCCTTTTACTATACAAAAGATCATACAAAGCATTGCTGGAACAGGTGATTTACTAATCGCAGCTACTTCAAAAACTTAAAGTGAAAGTTTACTTAAAATAACTAAAATTTTAGAATTCAAAGTTTCGGCATCTCCTCACAGAACTCTTAATAGCAGTCGCGGTATTATGAGTGATAGAAGTCAGTATCTTTAAAAACTAAGTGATGAGAAAATTTGTGACGAATCATCACCACAAGGCGTCACAAAAGTACAAAGATTCATTTCGAAAAAATCAGGAAGCGCTTCCATGTGGTCTGCAGAAGACACTCTGCCTCCATCCGTAGAGCCATCTGTGTAAATTTGCAAGCATTCAGGATGTTCAGATTTAATTCTTGCAAAGTCCTGCTAGATTACCAGAGGATTGGTATCAAACAAAATATTTGCGTAGTTCAAAATTAAATGCCGCTTTT
This sequence comes from Modiolus philippinarum, assembly GCA_002080025.1. NCBI lineage: Eukaryota > Metazoa > Mollusca > Bivalvia > Mytilida > Modiolidae > Modiolus > Modiolus philippinarum. The sequence continues at coordinate 89,448 of MJUU01006404.1, forward strand.
GGGTTCAGTAATGGAGGTTTTTGAAAGTTTCTATAGGGGTTATTGCATCCAAATACATATTAGCAGATTAAAGGTGTGGTTTGATATGAAGACCAAAAGGTTTTATAATTCATAGCCAGCTTTGTGAAGAGGTTTGAAAACACAGTTGTGAGCAGGATTTGAAGGATACGCTTTAAGCTTTGTTGCATATTGTAAACCAAGTTTAAAACGCTGGTCTTCCACGGAAGGTTCATTAGCTACTACATACAGACTCTCCACGGGAGAAGTTCTGAACGCACCTACAGAAAGACACATACTTTGATGGTGAACGGTATCTAATAATTTAATATATGATAACCGTAAATAAAACATCCATAATCTAATTTTGATCGAATCAACAATTGATATAAATTTAATAAAACAGTGCTATCCGCACCCCCGTCAGTACTCAACACAACTTAGCATTTTGATATTGGGGAGAAAGGAGTGTTTACTGTCAAAGATTAAACCAAGGAACTTGGCCTCTTTTACAATAGTCATAGGGTTATTGTAAAGTTTTAGCTCTGGGTCTGGGTGCAATTTTTAAGTTATGGCAGGCCAAATGGAATCTGCAAATAAATAATAAACTACATGGAATACAGTCAGACGTTGGTAAACAGGTCGGGGCCTGCGGTAAAAACCCTACGGAACAGGTAGTGTTGACCCGATGTCGTATTGGACACACTAGAACTACACATAGTTTTATTCTCAACAGTGATGATCGACCTGAATGCATTACATGCAATTGTCCTTATACAATTCAACATGTTTTAATTGAATTTGTAGATATTGCAGGCGTGATTTTTATTCTGCTGATTGTCTTAAAGACCAATTTACAAACGTCGCTGGCGACAAAATTGTTCAATTTTTAAAAGCAATCAATTTATTTAGTGAATGCTAATGATATTGCTGATGTTACTAAACAAATCAGAGAATTTTGTGATTCTAATTGATTAAAACACACGACCTGGTGCAATAACTATAACATTACTCAATCGCAACTACATCTGTTACATAAATTAAAAAAAAACATTGAACTCACGTTTAGGTTTACTTTCAACACTCAAAATGGGTAAGATACATTTTTTTGTAGTGCAGGATAATATTGGTAAATTGAGATTTACTTATTAAGTTTAAACATTGGGCAGACCTGTGTTAAAATTCTTGACGTAGCCAGATAGATTACTGTATTTTGTTTTTGCTTTCCTTATGCAAAATCTATAATTTTTATTCTTTAATTTGATTCGTTTACTCTCCACCTATTAATCATGTTGTTATATGTTATTATTTATTGGTTTTGAAAGTGGAAGTGAAAACCGAACGATTTCCTTAATAACATCACGGATTTGTTTTTAAGTTTGAGTTGTGAAATAAAATTTTGTAAAAAGTTTACGTCGTTTATATTGAAAGTATAACGCATAAAATGGTGGAAAACTTTAGTTCTACAACATGTACAAGATGGGTTATTTTTGGATGTATATTTGTGACTTCACTAGGGTTAAACTGCACGAAATTATTTCTCATGGGAATTTCAGAGCTACAGCAACATGTTACAAAACATGTCCCAATCACTTTCCAGGAAATTCATAGAACCCTTATTATGTTATCTGATTCCAAAGGAAGGTATAAATACAAGACACTTGACATCAAATTTTTTGAACATGATTTAAAAGTTTAGAAAAGAGATTCTGTTAGGACGCAAAAACAGTTTCATGAAAATCTATTTGAAAAAATAAGATTCGGCAAAATATACATATTGCAACATTGTTTAATATATCTTGGTTGGAAACTGTGATATTACAGAAACTAAATGGATTCTCCTACTTCGTTCTAAGTCAACACATCAGTTAAATATAATGTAGGTTCTCATCCTGCGAATGAATTAGTTTTCTCATGTTACTCTTTTTCAGTTTTTATCTAAAAACAAGTACAATAACTAAACTGTAGACCATTATCGAGAGCTAGTTCCTGAGGATTGTCGGTTATTTTCACAAATTAAAAAAGTCAGCCGTTATATCTGCGATAAAATACTTTGCTAGGTATGTGAAATTGACATCAGGTAAACTGGCACATATCCAGGACAAATACAATGAATGGATATGTGAACTTTCTACCTTGAAGGTCAAACTTCTATTGAGAAATCATTTGTTTACATTCAGTAATAGGAAAATTGTTGTAAATCTTCCTCCAGATTACTCTTTTGTCATTTGCATTTTCTATATACACTTGCATTATTTATTTTCTGTTGCCTAAATATATGCTGTGTATTTATGATTAGGCTGGTTGAACACCATTCTTGATCAAAATGGATTTTAAATGCCTGACTTATAAATAAAATTTGAATCTCTTTTAACGCTGTCTATTTGAAAAAGAGAATTTCTATTTTATTCTCTTTTT